>JADRCD010038282.1:0-13310 GCA_019843815.1 Montemys delectorum | reverse complement strand
TGGAGTCTAGTTCAATCCTCGGTAAGGGTTCGGCCTTTTGTTGTTCAGGTCTGTGAGCACAGGCATCATTTCTAATGATGACAAACTGAGTCGCCACTGTCACCCCACTTCAGGTGCAGGGCCTGAAAGAGTAGGCATTCAGTCGTGGACCCATAAAATAGACAGGGGTCAATCCCATGAGAAGTTTAGGGGTTTTTTTATGGTGCCAGGAATCAAACCAAGGTCTTCCCTTCATGCATGCTAAATAAGCATTCTAGCGCTGAGCTGTGTGCCAGTCTCATGCCTACTGCCTTGCCTACAGCTCTCGTGGTATTTCTTTGTTCTGCTGAAAGCATTAACCTTTTAAATATTTAGAACACCTGCCATACCACAGTGGTCTCTGCAGTACCTCTTTCCTAATTATTCCCTATTACTAATGTCCTTGTCCCCCTTGACATTTGCAACATAACAACAGCAATTCTGCCTCCCACGCTATACCATCTCCAGAACAAAACCAGGGCAATGTTCTATCCACATTAAAAGGTAGACTTTTAGTACAGAGCCCCTCCTTTCTTCCAGCAATCACGGCAGGCATCCATATTAAAATGTCACGGACACTGCAGTTAGAGAGTACAATGCCCTGGGTCATCTTCAACCCAGCCCTTGTTCAATTTTACCTGAGCCACTTGACTGTGTTTCTCTGGGATGTTTTGCAGATGATTACACGGTATGCAGACGACATTTCCATCTATGTGAACAAAAAAAATGATTTTACTTATGATTTTCCTCCTAACCCAGCAGCTGGAATTTCCTCCTTTGGAGGCAGTTGTTAATACAAAGCAGTAAAAGTACATAGCTATTTTCTCAGAGAAAACCTAATTGTTTCCTGCTTTAGGCATTCAACAGCTAACTCTTATTGGTTATTTTATTTATTTACATTTCAATTGTTATCTCCATTCCCAGTTTCCCCTCCACAAGCCCCCTTTACTGCTCCTCCCTGTCCACTCCTACTATAAAGGCATCAGTTAATGGAGCGAATCCTAAATACTTCCTCTCATGTCAGGAGTATGGCACCCGATGATACCTGCTTTCATTCAGATTTTAAGAGGGAAAGAAAATGTAATGGATTTTGTTTCTCTACTACTGAATAACAGAACCCTGACATCATAAAGTTACTGAATTCAGCCCATGGAAGGGAAAAGCCAAATGTACTGCTTGTCCGAATGAACTGTATAGTTCAAGGTATATGGATATTAAACAGTATGGGTAATATAAAATGATGGGGCTTTGAGTAGATTTACTGAAAATGGGCAGATAAAAAGCTCAGGAATGGAATCTGGGAATGGATGCAGGCAGTAAGTTTCAGAAAATGCCACTGTGATTTCCCTCGTGTGTAGCCCCCTGGCCCTTCCAGTTCTTCTAAGGCAGACTCCGCAACCACAGAGAACTCCAGTTTTTAGGTGTATGACGGTGAGAAATTGATAGTGACTCACTAACAATGAGGGCACTGCTCCCAATATGAACAGGAGCAAAAATAATGATTACAACGACAACGAGGAGACAGCAGCAGTGACAACAGAGGCCTTTACTTGAGGCCTTTGCAAGCCTAGCTGGTAAATTGCATTTAGAGGAAGAATAGGCAAGGGCAGTAATGTCTATCCCGGTTATAATCATCAGAAATTAACCCAGATCAACCTTGTGTGCCTGAGCTGCGCTGAAGCAGCCAGCCTTCTTTACGCTCACCGTGTGATCTGCTCCTGTTGACACTGCTACATGTGCCGCCTCTTCCTTCTCTATCACTGGTTTGCTTTTTTTTTTTTTTTTTTTTTTGGTTTAGTTTTGTTTAGAACTGACCTCTCCAAGTTCCTCGGTAGCAGCCCACGGTCTTTGGATTGCCATCTGGGCTCTGGTTCACAGAAAAGGTGGACTTGTTCCAGTAGCCAGTGGTGGTAGGCTAAAGGGGACAGAAGGAAAGGAGAGGGAGCCAGGAGATCAAAGAAGACAACAAGAAAAGGAACGAATGGGGAGCAATGATGCTGACTTGGAAGGTGTGGTACATGTGAAAGTCTAGCTGGAATGACCATGCAGTCCTTAGCAGAAAAGGGCTGCCAAGCTCGCAAGAACTCTGCCATGTGATGTGCTGTCGCTCCTGACAGCATATTTCTGATCTGTGTTGTTGCTTTCCTTTTGAATAGAATTTCCTCTCAGTATTTGAAAAGGGAAAGGAATCTCCAGTCTTCCCAGGAAGCAGGAGCTGGCAAACCTGACCTGTCAAAGAGCTAGAATCGATAAGCTTGACAGGACATATGGCACCTGTCATAACTACTTGAGAGTGACGCTGTAGCCCTGGAAGCAGCCACAGACACACACAGGTGAGTTCGGCTATAATACAAAAAGACAGATGTGGACTAAGGGCCATGGTATGCCAACTTCTGCTGCAAATGAAATGCTGCTATTTGGAAGCACCATTAGGAAGGGTTTTAAAGCCTGGAATCTGCCTACGGAGGTAATAGGGTTGTGACTGATAAAGTGGGCCCTGTATCAGACAGTGCAGTATATGTGTAAACATTAGTTCTGACACTTTCTAGGTGTTTGCCCTAGGTAAATTGCTAAATCTCTGTATTCTCTGATAGCTCCATTTACAAAATGACAGTACCTATCCCTCAGGGCCATTGTAAATAGAAGAATGAGCAAATGATACATGATAATCACCTGACCCCAGCAAGTGCCCAGTGAATATTGCTGATCTCATTTCAGGACCACAGAAGGTAAGAATGAGGGAGGTGGGGACTTACGGAGGGTATAATGGGATGGAGGAGACAGCGGAGCCCCTCACACTGGGGTGCAGCCACCATGCCACTGACTCCTCTGAACACTTGTAGGTAAGACTCTAGGCTTTGTAAAATTTTCTTCTGAGCTTCAAATTTCACCTGCAACAGAAAGAATACAAGCAATGAAGCAAATGTAGTTTCACTGCAAAGAATAGAAAAGACGACAAAAGAGGTCTCTCTGAGATTCATGGGTTATGCTCTTAGCAGATAACAGAAGCAAGAAATCCAGCACAGGCAAAGACTTAATAAGATGCTAAGGAAAGGTCAAGAGGGAGTTCTGCGTGAGCTCATCTTTTTATCTGACCTTTAAGATTAAACACTTAAAGTATATGTCAGCGCTGCCCAGTAGAACGTCCTATAATGGAGACGCTCTATCTGTGCTACATTCTTCGCACACAGTAGCCACTAGTCACGTGTAGCTAGAGCACTTGAAATGGCCAAAAGGGGGGCACCACTTAGGGGACGGTGCGAGAAACGAAAAGTGCATCAGGTGCTATATTCGATCTCCAGCACTGAGTGGGTGCAGTCCATAACATCCTCGGAGAACCGAGGGAGCCAGAAGATGGCTGACATATATGCACGTGCATTTTATGGATTCTTATGCAGCCCACTTCAACTGGAGACCGTTTCCTTCTTTCACCTAGCATGTCTCATGAAATAAATTGCTCCTGCCAAACATGAAATCTACATTATGCTCAAACTGTTCCCTAGTACATCAATCCATAGAAACAAACTTGTTTTCAAAGCAAGCATTATGGCAAAATTGACTATACTTAAATTTAAACAGACACATGTGGCTAGTGGCTCCTGTGTTGAGAAATTCAACTATTCTATCACTCATACATACAAGAATGACAAGGACAACAAAGAACGAACATCAGCACTTGGCTATCCGGGTCTAGAGTTCAGAAGTTATAAGGAGCCTCAAGTTCAAACAGAGTCATTACAAACCAAATGTAAAGACTTAGGGGGGGTCGGCTGGGAACATGGTTTCCTTGCCACAATGCTTGCCTGGCATGCAGGAAACCCTGGGTTTAAGCCCAGAGACTGCATAAAGTAAGTGTGATAGTCTACTCCTGCAGTTCAGGAGGCAGGAAGATCAATAGGTTCAAGGTCATCCTTAGTTACTCCATGAGTTGGAGCCAGCCTGGGCTACCTGAAACCTTGCTTGAAAAAGAAAAACCCAAGAACAACAAAGAAACTATGGCGCAGGTGGACCGAAGTCTCCTGATCCGGCTCTCCATGACTCTAGTGCCATTTTGTGCTAGAGGAGCTGGGCGAGAAGATTCAAGCTAGACACCTGCCTTGAGTTGTTCTTCACAACTCAGCCTCCGGAGTGCAGTCACAGCGTCAGCCAGCCTTGAATATAGTAATTCAGATACACTGTTAATTATCTAAATATGTACTGAGTGCCTACTAGGCCTAAGTTCCTCCTGTCACCAGCCTCTCTGAGGTTTTACTTAAATTCAGAAGGTACAAGTGACTCTCATTCCCCCTTGGGAGTCTGGGAGAAGAGCCCATTTTAGGGATGTCTACCTAGTACTTAACAAAACAGAACAGATGGGCAAATTCAATGTAAGAAAAATCCAGATTTATCAGGCGGTAATTAGTCATATCACAAAAAGCTTTACTTCTGAGTTCCTCTCATCAAAAACTCACCTCCTTAATGCTTTTAAAATGTAATCTGACCTTAAAAATGCATTTGTCGCATACAATGAGCATATTGTGTTGGGCTGTAAAGGGACTATTCATCCCCAATCCATCTAACTTTGTTTGCTTGTTTGTTTTGAGACAGGGTCCCACTATGTAGCCCTGGCTGGTCTCTAAGGCTAAATGTAAATCAGGCTGGCCTTGAACTCCATCTGCTTCTGCCTCCCAAGCATTCACCACCATGCCTGAATAGTAATTTGATTTTTATTTTCCTAGTTTTTGAAAACTGTTCTAACTTAATTTTAATTTACTTCGGTTTTAGACACAGGGCCTCATGTAGCCCAAGCTAGCCTCAAACTTGCTGAGGATGACTCCGGATCTTCCGGCCTCCATCTCCTGATTGCTGCCGTTCCGAGTGTGCGCCACCGCTGCGCCCAGCTCCACAGACCTCCTTTAGAAGCAGGATCGTAGTTTAAGACCTCCTTTCTGACAAAGACCCACTCAAAGACAAAAATATCCCCTACAGTCCTGAAGTAGTTCTATTACTGTCCTGCACAAGTCGTCAAGAACGCTCTGATCACACCACTTCAGGCACCCTCAGGAATCTTCACCATGCTAGTCAGATTAGCAAACAGCATTTCAATGGACCCATAGATTCTGAGCTGCGGAAGACAAAGGGTATCGGCTGGAGTCTTACCTCTCCTGCCAGGAGTCATCTCGTGGTCTACAATGCCTTTGCTTCTTCTGATAGTTTTGTCTGCTTGGGTGCTTCTTAGCTATCAAGCTGGTGAGACTCCCTTTCCATGCTCTGCCCAATAAGGACTGTGACAACTCTGGTGGTCATGCACTGTCCCAAGGAAGCAGTCCTGGTTTGGAGAAGAAACCCACCCTGGAAAGGAATAATCTTGTGGTGTGCATTAGGACTCTTCTCTTAAGGCCTGCCAATCAAAGACACACTGTAATTCACCCACTGAAAGGTGGCCGTAGGGGCCCAACCCCTAAAGCCCTTAGTCATTTACAAACCCTTATGGAACTGCAGCACCAAGCACAGTACTAGCACCATATAGTCCGAAAAACATACCACTTGAACACAACTTAGGGCATGCAAGACAAAGCTTTAAGCCAGACTTGATTATGTAGGCCTAAAAACTTCCATCGGTTCAGAAGGCTAAGGCAGAAAGACCATGAGGCCAAGGCCTATCTAGGCTACACAGTGAGTTCAAGGTTAGCCTGGCTAACTTAATGAGATTCTGTCTCGAAATTACAAATAGTAATGATGATGATGATGATGATGATGATGATGATGATGGTGATGGTGATGGTGATGGTGATGGTGATGGTGATGGTGATGGTGATGGTGACAGTGATGAGTGAGCTGGGGATGTAGCTCAGTTGGCAGAATGCTTGCTTAGTATGCACAAAGCCATGGGTTTAATTCCCAGTACTCAGGAAGTAAAAGCAAGAGTATCAGAAGTTCAAGGTCACCCTTGGCTATCTATATACTGCATTTTGAGACCAGCCTAGGCTATATGAGACCCTGTCTCCAAAAAAAAAAAGGAGACATAGAAAAGATTGGGTGTGGTAGTGTACACCTCGAATTGCAGCACTTGGGAGACAGAGATAAGCAGATCTCTGTGAGTTGGCAGCCAGCCTGAACTACATAGCAATTTTCAGGTCAGCTGGAGCTATAGAACGAGACCCTGTGTCAAAATAGAAGGTCGGGGGTATACGTCAGTGGTAGGATGCCTTCTTATAATGTGTGAGGCCATTGGTTTCATCTCTAGCACCACAGACATAAACAAATAAATAACAAGCTCCCAAAATAAGAGAGGAAGAAAATAAGATTCTGTCCCCCAGGATACATTTCTTCAGCCAGTCCCTCCCTCTCCTACCCAATGGCCAAGCAACCAACCAATATTTAGTAGGCGCTTACTATGGACAAGGTAACATGTCCCAATGGGGCAGCAAGAATTACAACGTTACAGTCTAATAGAGAAGATCAAATGAAGAAGCAGGGAAAATGTTAGTGAGTAAGATGATAAACGTGTTTCTTGATGCATGTTCTCAAGAAAGGCTTCTCAGAGCAGACAGCTCTAGTATGGGGAAGTCAAGATCTGTCCGAGCAGACCTGGAAGCACAAGTTATCAGACAAAACAAGAATGCCGACCAAAGGCCAATGACTCCACCTAGACGAGAGCAAGAAAAGGTGCTGCTGACTTAAAAGAGGACCAACCAGTAAGGCCAGGCATGGTGGCACAGCTGTAATCCCAGCGCTAAGGAGGCAGGGGCGTGGCCTAGATGGTCAGTGAGTTCTAGATAGCCAGGGCTGCATAATCAGATCCTGACAAAGAAGGAAAGGGAGGGGGACAGGCGGGAGAGACAGAGGAAGAGAGGGAAACGGGAAAACAGAGGTTGGTTTAAAAAGGAAAAGAATAAGTAGGAAGAAGAAGCCCCCCCCCCCCCACAGAGCTAGAGAGGTCAAGGGAGGTATCTTTGATACAGGCATTGACGCAGCCAGGACGATAATGTCTGACGTACAAAAAGGGAAAGAAGGCAATGAGTGGAGCCAGACGGCAGGGACAAATGAAAGCTTTGGCCTTTCGGGAAGGAGTGCAGGCCCTAGAATCAAGAGAATGATAGAGTGAGCTTGGGCTGTCTGCCGGCTCTAACACTTACTAGCCAGATGGCTTCGAGCAGGTTAGTCATTCCTCTGACATTTCTTTCATCTGTTAAACAGAGAAAATCATAACGATACCTACTTAGCGGCTATAAGAGCTAAGTAAAGGGAATTAATAGAAATAAAATGTACTGCCAGGGGAGAAGATCCAGCTCTTGCCTAGCAGATACAAGGCCCTAAATCCAACCCCCCACACTACATGAAAAAGTACTCAACTGAAAATTAAAGAGACGTGACATCTGTAAAGCTCTAAGCACAGTGCCCAGCACCTAGCGGAAGCTCTTCTGTGTGATTACTGTCACAATGCACTTAAGGCTATCGTGGACCTGAATGGGGGAGGCAACACAGATGGAGCGCACAAAGGAATTATATGAATAATTCCAAGGACAACTCTGACACAGTTGCTGGAAGAGTTAAGAAATGTAACTTTCTGAACGCAGTGGAAGGCACTGTGTCGGTCAGTGCCTTTATCAGACAGTTCAAATAGGGAACCCCTCCTCCTCTGTCCCTTCTGTCTGTTTACCTTAGGGTATGTGATTTTTACGGTTGTTTGTTTGTTTGTTTGTTTGACAATTTGACACAAACACTAGGGTATTCTGGGAAGAGGACTCTCAATTGAGAAAATGCTTCCATTCGGCCTGGCATGTAGGAAAGCCAATGATGCATTTTCTTGATTGATGCAGGAGAGCCCAGATCACTGTGGGCAGTACTACCCAAGGGCTACTAGTGTTCCTGGGTAACATAAGAAAGCAGGCTGAGCAGGCCATGAGCCAGTGAGCAGCACCCCTCATCCACTAGAGGGCTAATATCCAAAATACATAAAGAACTCAAGAAGTTAACTTCCAAAAAACCAAATAACCCAATTTAAAAATAAGGTACAGAGCAAAACAGAGAATTCACATCAGAAGAATGTCCAAGGAGCACTTAAAGAAATGTTGAACATCCTTAGTCATCAGGGAAATGCAAATCAAAATGACCCTGAGATTCTACCTTACACCAATCAGAATGCCTAGGATAAAAAACACAGGTGGCAGCAGATGCTGGCCATGATGTGGAGATAGAGGAACACTCCTTCATTGCTAGTGGGATTTCAATCTAGTATAACTACTCTGGAAATCAGTCTGGAGGTTCCTCAGAAAATTGGAAATAGATCTACCTGAAGATCCAGCTATACCACTCTTGGGAATATACCTAAAAGTTGCCCCACTATGCCACAGGGGCACCTGTTCCACTATGTTCATAGTGGCCTTATTTGTGATAGCGAGAAGCTAGAAACAACCCAGATGTCCCTCAACAGAGGAATGGATATAGAATATGTGGTTCATTTACACAATGGAATACTATTCGGCTATTAAAAATGAGGACATCATGAGTTTTGCCAGCAAATGGATGGAACTAGAAAATATCATCCTGTGTGAGGTAACTCAGACCCAAAAGTACATGCATATATTCACTGTTAAGTGGATATTAACCAAGAAGTACAGAAAACCTAGGATGCAACTCACAGACTGTAGTGTAACAAGCAGATAGGCCCAAGTGAGGATGTTTCAATCCCACTTAGAATGGGGAAGGTAATAATCACTGTAGACAGAGGGAGGGAGGGACTTGCATGGAATGGGGAGGAGAAAGGGGGGATTAGGTATGGGGAAGGAACAGGAAAGACGAGCAGAGGGCCAAGAGAATGAATGCAGATAAGCAACCTTAGGGAGTGGGAGGGGGGACCGTCTAGAAAGTATCAGAGACCTGGGAGGTGAGAGACTCTCAGGACTCAATGGAGGTGACCTTCACTAAAATTCACAACAACAGGGAGAGGGAATTCAAAGAGTCCACATCCAGTAGGTGGACAGGGCCTCAAGTGGAGGCACCGGGTTACCAACCTACCTTCAAAATTTCTGACCCAGAACTGTTCCTGTCTAAAAGAACTGCAGGGACAAAAATAGAGAAGAGACTGAAGGAAAGGCGTCCAATGACTGGCCCAAGCTGGGTCCCATCTCAAGGGGAGGCTTCAAGGCCTGACACTATTACTGCTGCTACTATGATATGCTTACAGGCAGGAGCCTAGCATGGCTGCCCTCCAAGAGGCCCTACCAACAGCTGACTGAGACAGAAGTAGATACTTACACCCAACCATTGGTCTGAAGACCCCTATAGTTGAATTAGGAAAAGGATTGAAGAAGTTCAAAGGGACAGTGACCCCATAGGAAGACCATCAGTCTCAACTAACCCAGACCCCAGGGAGCTCCCAGAGACTGAGCACACGCAGGCCAGTCTGGCACATATGTAGCAGAGGTCTACATGCTCTGGCCTCAGTGGGAAAAGATGTACTTAATCCTCAAGAGACTTAAGGCCCCAGGGAAGAGGAAGGCCTGGTAGGGGGAGCACCTTCTCAGAGGCAAGGGGTAGGAGGAATGGGATAAGGAACTGTGGGAGGGGGGACCAGGAAGTGGGGGGGGGCAATAGATGGAACCTAAATAAATAAAATAAATTTTAAAAAGCAAATTATTAGCATTTTGGTGTGTTTACTTACCAAATAACAGTATTCTTTGTTGTCTTATTTAAGATATTTCCATGTGCCGGGCAGTGGTGGCGCACGCCTTAATCCCAGCACTTGGGAGGCAGAGGCAGATGGATTTCTGAGTTCGAGACCAGCCTGGTCTACAGAGTGTGAGTTCCAGGACAGCCAGGGCTACACAGAGAAACCCTGTCTCAAAAAAAAAAAACCAACAACAATAACAACAACAACAAAAAAGATATTTTCATGCAATGAAATATAATTTGATCAAAACGGGAAAAGTTACTCATTTTAATGACCACCTCTCACTTTACTTTTATTTTGAGACAGGGTCTTACTAAGGTCCTCACGCTGGCCTTGAGCTCACTGTGCAGTTCAAATAGGACTAGAACTTGTGATCCTCCTGCCTTTACCATCTCGGGTAGCTAAGACTGCAGGACTTCACCACCAGGAGTGGCTGAGAACTATTCTTAAGTGTGACCAAACCTGTGAATGAACCTACTGATAACCTCAGGATAACCTACTGATCTGCTCTAAAAACACCCCCAGCTACCAAGCTCAAGCATGGATTTTGTCACAATGACATTATTTGGGGTTGGGAGGAAATTTTCAAATGTCTAACAGGACATATTTAAGCTATTCTATAGTTCAGATGTTAACAATAACATTCTCCATCTACTGACACACATAACGGGCAATGAGTTGTCATATTTAAGAACATAGGCTTTGGGGCTGGAGAGATAGCTCAGTGGTTAAAAGTACCCACTGCTCTTCCAAAGGACCCAGGTTTAATTTCCAGCCCTTACTTAGCGTCTTACAAGCATCTGTAAATTCAGTTCCAGGGGATCTAACATCTTTTTCTTACCTACATGGGCATCAAGCATAGCTGTGGTACACATACATATATGCAGCCAAAATAGTTTTACATATAAAATAAACAAATCTAAATTAAAAAAAAACATAGGCTTTAAAGGCGGGGTGACATTCGCTTAAAGGTAGAGAAAAAACTCTTCAAGGAAAAAAAATAAACAGCTACAAAAGAAAACTCCAAAAACCTGCCAGAGGTCAGGACTTTCTGCAAAGGACACTAGTTACTCAGGAAATACAGCTAATGGTTGATGAATTGAGGCTCAGGAAACTAAAAAGATATATATATATATGTGTGTGTGTGTCTGTATGTGTGTGTGTGTGTGTATTTTATATATATATATATATATATATATATCAAAAACAAAATGGAGAGACAACCTACAGATAGTGAGAAAACCTTTTTGACAGAGGATTGATACCTAGAATACACAGAGAACTAAAACAAACAAACAAACAAGAAAACAAATATAGATCAAAACTACTTTGTTGTCAGGCAGTGGTAGCATATGCCTTTAATCCCCACACTCAGGAGGCAGATCTCTATGAGTTCGAGGCCAGCCTAGACTATAGAGTGAGTTCCAGGACAGCCAGGGATATGCAGAGAAACCCTGTCTTGAAAAAACAAAACAAACAAACAAACAAAAAACCAACACAAAACCTACTTTTTGATTCAGCTCACCCTGGTCAGAATGGCTATCATTAAGAAAAAAAAATGACAGCAAATGTTGACAAGGATGAGGGAAATGGAAACCTTTATTCACAGTTGATGGGAGTATATACTGTTGAAGCTACTATGGAAATCAGTGGGAAAGTTTATCAAAACACTAAAAACAGAACTACCATAAGACTGAGCTCTTCCACTTCTGGGTACATACCCAAATGACTCTGAAACCTACCATAAAGATACCTGAAATCAATCATCCAGGCTGATTACTGCTATAGTCAAAACAGTGAGGATGGAACCAACCTACACTACACACCCATCAACTAATGGATAAGGAACATGTGTTACATATACACAATTAAATTTTATTAGCCACAAAAATGAAAGGTGTTCTCCTGTAACCAGCAAGCCTTCCTTTGGAGGGCCTGGGATACCTAGGCAAGCCACAAAACCTCTGACCCACAAGTTTTCACATGACATGAAAGCAGAGGGAGAGAATATTGAAGGTGGGAAGGGTTTACGAAGGGACAGGATGAAGAGAGATAAAGAAAGGGGGCAACCAAAACGAAGGTGTATGAAAATCCCACAAGGAAACCTGCTAGTTAGTAGGCGAATTTAATCTCTAAAGATTTCAATAGGGGCTGGAGAGATGGCTCAGTGGTTAAGAGCACTTGTTGCTCTTTAAAGAGAACCTGTGTTTGGTTCCCAACACCTGCATGGTGACTTCAGAGGATCCAACACATGCTTCTGGTCTCCATAGGCACAAGGCACACATGTGGTGCATACACATACATTCAGGCAAACACACATACACATAAAATAAAAACAAATACGTATATTCTTTAAATGTTAAAAATAAATGCATGAGATGTGGTGGCGCATGCCTTTGATCCCAGTACTTGGGAAGCAGAGGCAAGAGGATCTCTAGAGGCCAGCCTGGGCTACAAAGCTAGTCCAAGATAGCCAGGACTATTACACAGAGAAACACTGTCTAAAAAAAAAATGTTAATAGGCTCCGAACCCATATTCTAATCCAGGTTCTACTTCTCCCTAACTTTGTTTGGACAGGTTAACTAAGCACA
Organism: Montemys delectorum; assembly: GCA_019843815.1. NCBI lineage: Eukaryota > Metazoa > Chordata > Mammalia > Rodentia > Muridae > Montemys > Montemys delectorum. Next base: position 1,045 of record JADRCD010038282.1, on the reverse strand, counting down.
ATGAATATCTGATCACAGCCTATAAAAACAGAACTAATAATTCCCACCTTTCAGGGCTGCAGTAAGAATTTTAAAAGCTTATACTATGCACCATACAGTAAGGGTTCAAGTGCCCTTCCTTAGACTGTGACTCAAAACATGTCACTTGGATCACTCGGCTTCTTTGTGCGTAGATGTCTACAACCTACCAACCAGGGAGCCTAAATACAGTCATATGAGAAATTTTAAAGAAGAAGAAGAAGAAGAAGAAGAAGAAGAAGAAGAAGAAGAAGAAGAAGAAGAAGAGGAAGCAGCAGCAGCAGCACACACACAACCTCTGACCCACTGAGTGAGTGCCCTCTAGAGCATAGAGAGGGTATGGCCTGGCAAGATACACCAGTTAGCACTACCAAAATCGTGTGTGCTCGAGGATCATCGGGGTGAGAGAAGTGTATGTATTGGCTATAGAAAAACCAAAGGCCACCGAGGAGAAATTAGGGAAGAAATGGGAAGTAAAGAATCAAGAATGAAGGCTGAGGAAGTCATTCAGTTAGCACTAGCGCCTGCCCACCAGAGAGGCAGCCTACGTTCTAGCCACAGCAGCAGACGCGGTGCGCACACCTGTAACTCCAGCCCTTGCCCTCGGGTTTGTAGCCAGCCAGGGCTACACAGTGAGACCCTTACCTCAAAAAAATAATTAAGTAAATAAAAACACAATCTCAGACATACTTATGAAAAGGAGAAAGACTGGGCCTGGGGGCTTGTGCTTGCAATCAAATATGTCGTTAAAGCATGCTCTTCAAAATTGCAAAAATAAAAGAAACATATAGGCTCCTGCCTTTTCACCGTGTGTAGTAGTGTAATTTCACTAATTGTGCTTCATAATTTCTGTAGCCCAATACACTTCGCAGGGCAAGACAGTAACACCAATCAAAGTAAGTTAGATTTTCTTTGTGTATGACTCTGTGATTAGTTAGGACAACTAATCGCAGGGGGAAAACTAATTTCTTCTTGTATTTTTTTTTCTGTTTTAAGTATAAATGCTGGGTGTGTGTGTGTGTGTGTG
>JADRCD010038279.1:0-11028 GCA_019843815.1 Montemys delectorum | reverse complement strand
GTGATTTTAGATCTGAATCTTGCATTTCCAGTGTGATGGTGTGTCCAGGACTTGCTATGGTGGGAGAATTAGGTTCTGATGATGGCAAGTAACCTTGGTTTGTGTTGTTTATTTTCTCACGCTTGCCACCCCCCACACCATCTGGTTATCTCTAGTGCTACCTGCACTTGCTAAATCTGACTGGAGTCAATCTTTCCTGTAATCCTGGTTGTATCAGAACTCCTCAGAGTCAGGCTGTCTCTGTGATCCTGTGATTCTGGGAACCTGTGACCCTGGGCTTGTTAGAGCACCTGGGAGTGCGGCAGCTTCCACTGGGTGTTGTGGGACTGGCTGCAGAGCTTGTGCCCAAGGTCTGCTCAGAACACCAGCCCAGAGAGACCCGAAGGAACCTGTGCCACTCTGCTAGCAGAGTTCCCGTATGCCTGGTCCGGCAGGTCCCAGTTACTCCCTGTGTTGGGACAGATGTTGGGTCCCCCTCACCTCTGATCCTGAGAGTGTCAGAGTGCCTGGGAGTTGTGCTTCCTCTAGGCGTTGTGGGACTGACTGCAGAGTTTGGGCTGGAGGTCCACTCAGGACACCAGCCCAGAGAGACCAGAAGGAACCCATGCCAGATTTATTTTCACGCCGTCATTTGTAATATGTTTGTGAGAATCCTTGGGTTAAAGTTCTGGATGCAAATTGTTTTTTAGCTTGAAAGCCTGTTTTTCCTTGCACATAAATCTGTGAACTTGGTATTAAGTCCAAGTATAACATTCCTATTAGAATTCATACTTATATTTTCTTGTAAAGTGCTTTTGAATTAATAAAACACTAGCATAATTTTGTCGTAGTCTGCTGAGCGAACCCATGGCTGCCATTGTTCTTACCCACCTTCCGAGATTTAGTCCACTGCTGTCAAGGCAGGAAACATGGCAGCATCCAGGCAAGCATGGTGCTGAAGAAGGAGCTGATAGTTCTATATCTTGATCAGAAGACAGCAGAAGGAGATTGTGAGGATGATATTTTATAATTCCATCCCTTTGCCTAAGAATTTCATCTCAAGAAGTTAGACTCCAGAGAACCAAATAACCCTATTAAAAAATGGGGAACAGAGCTAAACAGAGAATTCTCAACTGAGGAATACAGAATGGCTGAGAAGCACGTAAAGAAATGTTTAATATCCTTAGTCATCAGGGAAATACAAATCGAAACAACTCTGAGATCCCACCTTATGCCAGTCAGAATGGCTAAGATCAAAAACTCAGGTGACAGCAGAAGCTGGCAAGGATATGAAGAAAGAGAAACACTCCTCCATTGTTGGTTGGATAGTAAGCTGGTACAACCACTCTGGAAATCAGTTTGGTGGTTACTCAAAAAATTGTACATAATATTACCCAAGGGCCCAGCTATACCACTCCTTGGCATATACCCAGAAGATGCTCCATGTAATAAGGACACATGCTCCACTATGTTCACAGCAGCCTTATTTATAATAGCCAGAAGCTGAAAAGAATCCAGATGTCCTTCAACAGTAGCATGGATACAGAAAATGTGGTACATTTACACAATGGAGTACTACTCATCTATTAAGAAAGGACTTTCTCCAGGACTCCAGCTACCCAAGAACTTAGACTGAAAAATGAGAAATGGGACTTCATAAAAAGAAATCTCCTAACAACAAAAGAAACAATCTTTGCTTCTTTTACATCTGACAAAGGATGTGTATCTAGAATATGTAAAGTTTTTAAATAATAGCCCAAAAAATTACCTATTAAAAATGGTCCTGAGTTTGCAAAATAACATTGGTTGGCTACAAAATATCTCAAAAATACTACTTTTCCCTAACTACTAGGGAAATGCACACCACAACAACCCAGGGATTTCATTTTACCTGTCACAATTTATCAGAATGGCCAAGATCAACAAATTAACCAACCAGTATGACATGGGGATATGGAAAAAAATAAAACTCTCATTCACTCTTCCAACCACTTAGGAAATTACTGTAGAGAATTCTCAAGAAAAAAAAAAACTTAAAATAAATTTACTGTATGACCCAGCTAAGTCACATTTAGATAAATGTTTAGATAAGATTTATCTAAAAAGAGTTTATTTCAGACTCCACAAATATTTTCTCAGCTTCATTACTGCTTTGTTCACAATAGCTGGGAAATGGAAACAAGCTAAATATAAGTCAACTGACAAACAGATAATGAAAATGTGGTACATATATTTTATGGAAGAGAAGTCAGCTATAAAGAAAAAATGAAATCATAAAATTTGAAGGTAAATGGATGCAACTAAAAATGATCGTATTGAGTGAGATAACATTGACTTAAAATTATGAATGTCAAGTGTTCTCTCTCATCTGTGTTTTCTAGGTCCAAATCATACATATATATATACATACACACATACATACATGCATGCATACATACATACATAGACATATATGTATATTTGCAAATAATTGATAAAAACCAGACCATCAATTTGAAAAAAAAAGTACAATGAGGGATATATAGGAGAGTTTAAAGATGGAATGGGAAATAATATAATTGTAACTTCAAAAATATAAATGAAATAAAATATAAAAAAAGTTAAATGCTCTCTTATTCCAAAAGGAAGAGTCGCACCATAGCTAGGACTTCATAAATACCAAATCTAAGCTACAACAATGCAAATAATTTCTATTGTTCTATTTCTGGGATTCAGTCAAGATCTTTTCAGCTACAAAGTTGCATTTCTCCAGCTCCTCTACACTCAGCATGCACCTTTTCTTCTAGCCTCAGACTGGCTCCATGACATGACTGCTGCTGTCCTTGGTGGTCCTCTCAGGGATCTTCTGCTGCAACAATATTTTCTCCTGAGATCTCTTCAGGGACTCTAACTATATCACAATTGCCAAATCTTAGCCTCTTTCCATGAACCCTTCAAACCTGATGTTTTCACTGCTACTGAGTCTGTCTTCACCAATAGCCTCTCCTGACCGCTCACAAATCCTCCAATGCTTCCATATCCTCAAATTGAAATAGTATCTGAGAAGCTCTTACAACATTACCAAGTTTAGCTGACAGTATGAGGTACAACATTGTCTACCTCTGTGCCAGAATCATCTGTTTTTAATGATGCTGCTTTCTTGTAAATCACCCATAACATCTCAGCCCCAGCCAACCAACCTCAATTGTCCAAGTAAAACAAAGATTTCAGTTTAATGATTCTGGTCTCCTGTTAACCACAGCCAATTTGTTAGCCTCATTTGACTAGAGCCACAGATTCTTTAACCTAAAACTTATCAGCTCTGATAGACTCTATAAAGTCTCAAAGTGCTCTGAAACTTCATAACCCAGGCCTCTATCACATTCCTCTCAACATTCTCTTTCAAGATTGCAGAGAACAACTCACTAAGGTCTGAGCACTCTATGGTTTTTCATCCCAAAGTTCTAAAATGCTACAACAATCCTTACAAAATCACATTGTTAGGTATGTCAGAACATTGCCCCATGAACTGATGACAATGTCTTTCTTAGAGTTTCTACTGCTGTGGTAAAATATTAACAAAATCAACTTGGGAAGGAAAGAGTTTACTTCATCTTACCACTCTCTGGTCACATTCTATCTCTGCAGTGAGTCAGGGCAAGTATTTACAGGCAATAAACAGAACAGAAGCCATGGATGGGAGATGCTTAGTGTCTTGCTCTCTATGGTTTGTTCAACTTTCCTTCTGATAATACCTAGGACCACCAGTCCAGGGGTGATAACATCCTCACTGAACTGTGGTCCTTTCAAACCAATTATCAATCAAGAAAATGTACCACAAGATTGGCTGCAGATAAACTGATGGGTACATTTTCTCACTCAATCGATGTTCCTTTTCCTCTAAAAAAAACCCTCTAGTTTGTGTCATGTTAACATAAATCTAGCCAGTGCAAGTATGCTATTCATATAAAATTTCAAAAGTCTGCTATGAATCATTGGAAAACGAATAAGAGGCAAGCAGTAGAAGGAAGCTGATATATGATGAAGGACTAGATCGTATAACATCTTGAAATTCATTAATCAAATCACAAATATCTAGCATTATGTTGAGTTGAATATAATACATATTATAATATTAATTTACTCATATGTTGTAAATAAAATCCCATCTGACTTTATTATGTTTCTGACCCTGTGTGGTCTTTAACAATTCTCTAGGCATTGCTTACCTTCTCTGTAAATAAAGCAAGGTAATCTTGATTTTTAATGATGCTTCTATGGGAGGAGACATTATGCTAGAACAATTTACTTCTCTCTTGTGTCTGAAGGCAGCAAAAAGATGAAGAAAGGGTATCATTCCTGCCTTCATTTTTCATCTCTCTCTTTTGTTTTGGGTCAGACACCTGGTTCTTTCTGCAAAACCATTTTGAACACTCAGTTTTCATCTACCAAAACTGTTAATTGAGATCTGGCTAGGCTCTCTTCTGAGTTACTTCATGTAGCTAAAAGTGTTGTTGGTGGTGGTGGTGATGGTGGTGGTGTGTATGTGTTTATGTGTTGTGCTTTCCCCCAGAAAGTTCTACTTAAAACAAATCTCCTGTCTATATTTAGGGGAGAAGATGAGTGCAGCCTCTGGAAGGATGTAGAAATTGTGCCTTCTGTCCAGCATCACCCATCTACTACAGACTGATAAATAATTTATTTCTGGGAATAGAAAGGAAGTTACCCTGTAAGTTTACTGGGATAATAGAACCTGTGGGGGGCACTTGGTTATAAGAAAATTCTTCCAGAGAAACAAGGTTCAAGAACTTTTCAGAGCTATCACATGGAGAAAATGGTATAATTCACTTTTCTGGACCTCACAAAGAGATGGACTCTAACAGGACAATGGGCAATGGGATAGTCCCACATGGAGTTTTATGTGAGTCTCAAAGACTGACTGCAGCTCGATGTGTTATTGATGTGACCTACCTAACTGCTTTCTTGTCCACTTGTAGGCTCACCTAAGCTACAGCTGAACCCTTTGTTTGCTATTTTGAACCTAATTGGACCTTTCATCTCACAGCTGAACCCTGACTTTGATCTCAAAACCAGACTCCAGTAGATCCAGCAGCAGCTTTCCCTAGGCATTAGTCTGCTTTGGTCATAATATCACTATAGACTTTATTCGGCTACTTCTGAAATCTCTCAAACTCTACTGTGGACTCATTAATTTGCATACATTTTGTAAGCCACATATATACACAAAGAATAGACATAAGTTTGCTGTGTAATACATGAATTAATATTAGTAATCAAGATTAGAATAAAGTAAGCTGCCTTCACTTTGACCAGGTTAGCCATTTAGGTGGGATTATATGACAAATTGTAGTCATTCAACCTGCTGAACTTTGTAAACTTACTGTTTTTAGATAGATTTTGACATAGTGAAAAGACACAATGTATTCTTCTATGTTTTTGACAAAGTACATTTGTGACACAATCTCATCTCTCTTCAAGGTTGAAAGTGAAGGAAAATCATCCTAAATGTGCAGCCACTTTAGATTTCATGAACATCAAATCTTCATAAGACAGGCCAACCCCTCATGGGGCCAATTATCCACAATGAGAAGGCAACGCCCTAGACTAGAAGTAATCGTCTTATAAGGTCTTATAAGAAATAGATGGAGTCCCTCAAACAAGGAATGACACTGATAATAATTCCTTCAGATCACTTTGCTGGATCAAAACTGAGACAATGATCAGCCAGAAGACATTTTGATTAGGACTGCTTAATTATAAATGCATATCCCTGCCCCTTTGCCCTGGATTTAAACCTGAGGCTTTTATCAGTACTCTAACAACAAACTTGGGGACATTGAGCCCTTTAGTTTTCTTCTTCATAACACATTGATTAAATCTTCTTTCTCTGTTTTCCACCATTACACATCTCTTTCAAATAGACAGCTGATTCCAACTTGTTGAGACTGTTAGAGATGGAGCTTTTACCCCTAAACTCTGATTACATTTCCAGTACTAGCATTTTCTATTTCTGTGAAAATTGCAAAAGGTCTCTGAGTGGGAAATGGGGTTAGTGCGGGAATTAATGTGCAGTAGAACTCTTTTAAGCTCTGGAGAAAACATGCAACAAAATAAGTTGAATGAACTCACACACACACACACACACACACACATACACACACACAAACACAATGTACAAAGTGTGGAAATTTTCTAATGCAATCGTGTTCTCAACAATATCTGTGCCAAAGAGACAAGTAGCTTAGACAGAGTTACAAATCATTACAGAGAAAATGCTTTCAGACTAGCAAAACCATAGACTGGCAAAGTAGGAAGGGGGTTTAATAAACCAATTTCCTTAGCCTTGTGTATGAATATTGGCAAAATGCAACATGGAGAGTATAACTCAAAACCTCTGAACACATCTGTAGAAGAAGCAGAATTTGTTTGGTGCTATTGGAACTTAACACCTGTGGTTTTCTGGTTAAGTGTATATATGCATGAAATTTAGATATAATAAGGAAAGAATGTACAAAGTCAAACATGTAGGTAAAACATAAATTTTTATCAGTGAGAAAAATGAGATGAAATAATCTGCTCTTTAATTTCAAGAACATCAATATTTAGATGAAAAAAATGCTACCACTGTTAAAACTCAATGAAGAAGTTGTATCATATTAACATAAGATCTGGAATGCCTTATGAGTAGTGGCTCAAATGAGGCTTTATATAAAGAGGAGAGTGTCCTTGGAGAAAACAAAGAAAAGAGGAACTTAAATAAAAGTACCAACTTTCAAATACATCTCAAAAGTAAAGAAGTTGGGGGAAAAAGAGAAAAAGAGAGAAATAAAGAAATGGTGCAGAAAGCATACCAGTAAGTGGTGAACCTTAATACAAATGTGAGGAAGGAATTTTTTGAGTAAATAGAGTTTTTAGATAAATCCTAGAGAATTACTTATCTAGTGTTTAGTCATAGTATTTTGTTCAGAGTGTGTGTTAAATAGAAAACTCTTGAGTTCAGTGCAACAGAAAGAATAAAAGAAATGATATCATGGCCATGTGAGAAAAAGAAATTGCTTTTGATATCTGACAACATTCATGCTTTTATTTATTTTCACCTAAAAGGATAAGTTTTAAACAGAGTGGTTTCTTTATAAATACTTAAGATAAATGCTTTCATCAGCTGAAATTCTTAAGGTCTTTGACTAAGAGTAGAAGAAAGAATGTAGAAAAAGAGTGAGTGACATATTCTTTGATCCTGAAATGAAAGAAAAATGAACTCAACACTGGCAAGGATAGAAAAGGAAATAAAGTTTATATAAGTTGCTGACCATTGGGCAAAATGATAGAATTATCTCACAAAAAGAAACTGGAAAATGGATATAAAAAACTATGAAAGTATTTCTATTGCTCAAATTATTAGTCAAGTATCTTTAATGGAATAATATTAATCCAGATTATAAAGAAATATGAAGAATGCCATATGACTAGAAAGGTTTGTTATATTATGTAACTTTTAAAAAATTATAAATATTCATTAATAGAGGTCTGGCAACAACAGAGGTTTTATTTTTCTCATCTCTGTTAAGTTTTCTTGGAATTTTATAAATTAATTTTGCTCATATTCACAACCCTACCCAAACATCTCACATATCTACTCCCTTACCCTACAATCTTGTGTCATCTTACTTATTAGTAATATTATTTTTGAGAACATCATACATGAGCACTATACCTACATCACTGCTGCTCCTCTCTCTCCTTCCAGCACCTCTAATGCCATCTCCAAAATACACAATATCTGCTTTAATTATTTTATGAGTATGTACATATGTGTGTGAATAAATGTAGACATGTATGTATATATAACACACTCAGTCTATTTATCTTTACATACATGTACATGTGTTCAGGCCTTACCACTTGGGATTGGACAAAACTCTTGTAGAAGACAATGCACACTTCAAACATAAAACTTGTAAGAATCAACTTGAAACTAACATGGATACTCCTACATGAAGACTGTCTGTCATGTCAGAAAGTGCTATGCAAGTGGCCAAGAGTAGCAATCAGGAGTCCAACCCAGCTGGAAAGACAAAAATCTTGAGACTAGATATGTCATGGACCCAAGAGTAAAATCTACTACTATTATTTTACTAAAGGAATATAGCAATAAAATGACTCCTGGCAACATATTGTTATGCCTTATAGATCAGTGCATTGCTCAACCTTCATCTGAGAAGTGTTGTCATGTAGTAGATGTAAATTAACAGGGACCTTCAACTTGACATTGTGCATAAAGTGAACGAATTTGGAATATTCATCCATAAATGGGAAATCTTTATCAATCCTGTCCCCTCAAGGCCCAGGGATCAATACAGAAGAGGAGTCAGAAAGAGGTAGTGGTTGACTTCGAGGAAAGAACATTTTACAAACAAAATTGAACTTATACACACATGAATCCACAGAGTATAACAGGATATACAAGGCCCACACAGGTTCTAACAAGACAAAACACCACCCTTGGGAGTGGGAAGGTCACGCAAAGTTCCACCAATAACTAAGAAGCTATTTGCATGTGAACCTGCTGGTACAACATAACAGAGCATGAGGCATACTCAAGAGTAGTTGGCTAATACAAAATAGAATCTTGTATGTGTGTGTGTGTATGTGTGTGTGTGTGTGTGTGTGTGTATGTGTGTGTGTATGCTGTTTTGTCTTATTTTGTTTTGTTCTGTTATGTTTTGTTTAGAGAGAGACAGGGAGTAAGATGTCAGTTGTGTGGGGATGTAAGGGGCATCTGGGAGGAGTTCAGAGGAGGATAAATATAATCAAAATATATTATATGAAAAATTAATTAATTAAGAAAGGAAAAGAAATGTCATACCACATAATAAATGTAAAATTCTACCAGCTCCTTTCAGAATTGTAATATAGACCTGTTCTGAAAGCTTGTTTCCTGAGAACTAGAGTTTCTGGTACTAGAGGGTGATATGCAACCTTACAGTGAAGAAAAACAATCATGAGTTCTACCCATCTGTGATACCTGTGAATTAATATAGTGCCATAATTATTATAAGGATAGGTATTTAGAATGTGGTAAGGAATTATAGCAGTTTAGTAATATGGTAGTAATAGATTCTTCTTTAAGAATCATATCCTCATGTATTCACATGCCACAGGAAGGTAATTATGTTTACAATGCCCAAATATGGAGTATGCTATCCTTGTTTAGTGGGGTTTATTGTTTTCATTTGTTTGGTTGATTGGTTCGTTGCTTGGGTTTGACTTTTTTTCAAGACAAAGTTTCTCTGTGTATCCCTGGTTATCCTGAAATTCACTCTGTAGACCCCAAGCTAGTCTCAAACTCAGAGATCTGCCTGCCTTTGCCTCCTGATTCTGGGATTAAAGATTTGTATCATCAAGCATTTCAACATAAATATGTCTAAGGATAAAGATACAGTTGATCAACAGTGTGATTGAGCATTTTTTATGCATTGGAACATACAGTTTATTTTGTTTTCAATTTTTTGCATAGTAATATTTTTTATATTTACATTTTGAAAAATGAATGTTATCAAGATTATGTAATCTAATATAGTTATGATTTACTCATGATATCTTATAATATATTTCAGATATTTTCAAAATCTGATTGCTGTTAAGTCAACAGTTTACTTAAGTATGAAGCCTGGTTAATAGCATTTCATCAAATGAAAGAACAATGTGTTCCATATTCCGAAAGTGGAGGGTATTTTTATATTGAGGTTGCAAATTTTATCATTTTTTTTATTTAAATGGCCTGTATAGAGTTGGTGTAACATAATGAGGAAGGTTTAATCTTTATGGAAGCATAAAACATGTTGCTGAATTATAGTATAATATGAAAATATATAAATATAAAAGATAAAAGAGAACTCAGGACACAGTGTTATGATTATATTTAATTAGGCTTATGGTGTATTTTTCCTACTTTCTGCTTGTTTGCTTTTAGAATTTTATAGTAAAGCTATGGAGTGACATAAAAAACATACTCAGTTTTAAATAAAGGGCAAAATAAAACTTATAAAAACTTAAAAATGTGTTCAACATATGCTCATCACATATGAAATCACTCATGCATACCCTTTAGTGTCCCAAGTGAACCTGGAACTTAAGCCTAAGTAAAAAGCTGCATGCAAACACCTGCAGCATAACTGCTAAAACTTGGAGACCACCAAGATGCCTTCAAGAACCGTGTTGTGTCCTCTAGTGGACTATTTATTCTTCAGCAGGGAATAAGAATTAATACAGAAGCAGGAGAAGATATTGATATTACTGTATTATTTCATTCAGTAATATTTCTGACTGAAAGAAGCCGATCTGAAAAGGCAGATACTTCATAATTCCAACTAGGTGACATGCAGGAAAAGGCAAACCTGAAGAACAGTGATTTCAGGAATAGGGAAGGGGAAGTGGGTAAGGAGAAATATACCTGGGATTTGTAAGGCACTATAATGTAGTCTGTAGGTGACAGTGTGTTTATGGGTACATGTAGACATCACATGTCAAGAACCACAGAACCTTATAAAACTGAGTGGACTCTTGCTGTAAACAGCTTCCTCCTATATAAAAACTGCACCACACTGATGCAAGGTGTTAAGGGCAGGGGGAGGAGGAAAGACAAGGAAAAGCATGGCAATGTTGCACTTCCTGATCCACTCTCCTATCATCCTAAAAAGAAAATAGATTAAAACTAGTGACAAAAAGGTCCTTGAAGTAAATTGAATCCAGATGAAATGAGAAAAATGCGAATTTTGGAATGATAGTGATGTAGACCTAGCCCCGCCATAAACAGGTATAGCATGGCGAAGAGCTGTATTTGTTACATGTGGACAGTAATTGACTAAAAATATGTGTTCAAATATAAATAGGAGACAATGAACCTCAAACATAGTTTTAAAATGCTATATTCAGCTGATGGGATAAGAAAAATTTCTTCATATCTTTTTTTACCAGAGTTTATCATTATGTAATTTTTCCATTAAAATAATGCTTTTAATGACTAGGTAATAAAATACACTCATTCTA
>JADRCD010038267.1:0-11407 GCA_019843815.1 Montemys delectorum | reverse complement strand
TCAAGTTTCTCTCCATTTAGTTTGATGTTGGCTACTGGTTTTCTGTATATTGCTTTTACTATGTTTAAATATGGGCCTTGAATTCCTGATCTTTCCAAGACTTTTATTATGAAGGGATTTGGGGTTTTGTCAAATGCTTTCTCAGCATCTAATGAGATGATCATATTTTTTTTCTTTGAGTTTGTTTATACAGTGAATTAAATTGATGGATTTCTGTATATTGAACCATCCCTGCATCCCTGGGATGAAGCCTACTTGATCATGATGGATGATCATTTTGATGTGTTCTTGGATTCCATTTGCAAGAATTTTATTATTTTTGCATCAATATTCATAAGGAAAATGGGTCTGAAGTTTTCTTTCTTTGTTAGGTATTTCTGTGGTTTAGGTATAAGAGTAATTGTGGCTTCATAGAACGAATTGGATAGAGTAGCTTCTGTTTCTATTTTGTGGAATAGTTTGAGAAGCATTGGTATTAGGTCTTCTTTGAAGGTCTGATAAAACTCTGCACTAAACCCATCTTGTCCTGGGCTTCTTTGGTTGGGAGACTATTAATGACTGTTTCTATTTCATTAGCAGATATGGGACTTTTAGATCATTGATATGATCTTGATTTAACTTTGGTACCTGTCATCTGTCTAGAAAATTGTCCATTTCATCCAGGTTTCCCAGTTTTGTTGATTATATGCTTTTGTAGTAGGATCACATGATTTTGTGGATTTCCTCAGTGTCTTTTGCTATGTCTCCCTTTTCATTTCTGATCTTGTTAATTAGAATACTGTCTCTGTGCCCTCTAGTTAGTCTGGCTAAGGCTTTATCTATTTTGTTGATTTTCTCAAAGAACTAGCTCCTTGTTTGGTCGATTCTTTGAATGGTTCTTTTTGTTTCTATTTGGTTGATTTCAGCCCTGAGTTTGATTATTTCCTGCCTTTGACTCCTCTTGGGTGAATTTGCTTCATTTTGTTCTAGAGTTTTCAGATGTGCTGTCAAATTGGTGGTGTATGCTCTCTCCAGTTTCTTTTTGGAGGCACTTAAAGCTATGAGTTTTCCTCTTAGGACTGCTTTCATTGTGTCCCATAGGTTTGGGTATGTTGTGGCTTCATTTTCATTAAACTCTAGAAAGTCTTTAATTTCTTTCTTCATTTCTTCCTTGACCAAGTTATCATTGAGTAGAGTGTTGTTAAGCTTCCACTTGTATGTGGGCATTCTATTGTTTATGTTGTTATTGAGGAGCAGCCTTAGTCTATGGTGAACTGATAGGATGCAAGGAATTATTTCAATCTTCTTATATCTGTTGAGGCCTGATTTATGACCAATTATATGGTCAGTTTTGGAGAAGGTATCATGATGTGCTGAGAAGAAGGTATATCCTTTTGTTTTAGGATAAAAAGTTCTATAGATATCTGTTAAATCCATCTGTTTCATAACTTCTATAAATCTCACTGTGTCTTTATTTAGTTTCTGTTTCCATGATCTGTCCATTGCAGAGAGTGGGGTGTTGAAATCTCCCGCTATTATTGTGTGCTGTGCAATGTGTGCTTTGAACTTTAGTAAAGTTTTTTTTTTAATAAATGTAGATGCCCTTGCATTTGGAGCATAGAGGTTCAGAACTGAAAGTTCCTCTTTGTAGATCATACTTTGATGAGTATGAAGTTTTCCTCCTTATCCTTTTTGATCACTTTAGGATGAAAGTTGATTTTATTCAAAATTACAATGGCTATTCCATCTTTTTTCTTGGGATCATTGGCTTGGAAAATTGTTTTCCAGCCTTTTATTCTAAGGTAGTGTTTGTCTTCATCACTGAAGTGGATTACCTGTATGCAACAAAATGTTGGGTCCTGTTTATCTACCTAGTCTGATAGTCTATGTCTTTTTATTGGGGAATTGAGTCCATTTATATTAATATATATTTAGGAAAAGTAATAGTTGCTTCCTGTTATTTTTGTTGTTAAAGTTGGAATTCTCTTTATGTGGCTATCTTCTTTTAGTTTTGTTGGAAGATTACTTTCTTGCTTTTTCTAGGATATAGTTTCCCTCCTGTATTGGAGTTTTCCATCTATTACCCTTTGAAGGACTGGATTTGTGGAAATATATTGTGTAAACTTGGTTTTGTCATAGAATACTTTGGTTTCTCCATCTATGGTAATTGCGAGTTTTGTTGGGTGTAGTAGCCTCGACTAGCATTTGTGTTCTCTTAGGGTCTATATGACATCAACCCAGGATCTTCTGGCTTTCATAGTCTCTGGTGAGAAGTCTGGTGTAATTGTGATGGGTGTGCCTTTATATGTTACTTGATCTTTTTCCCTCAATGCTTTTAATATTGTTTCTTTGTTTTGGACATTTGGAGTTTTGACTATTATGTGGCGGGAGGAATTTCTTTTCTGGTCCAGTCTATTTGGAGTTCTATAGGCTTCTTGTATATTCATGGGCATCTCTTTCTTTAGGTCAGGGAAATTTTCTTCTATAATTTTGTTGGAGATACTTACTGGTCCTTTAAATTGGAGTTCTGCACTCTCTTCTATACCTATTATCCTTAGGTTTGGTCTTCTCATTTTGTCCTGGATTTCCTGGATCTTTTGGGTTAGGAACTTTTTGCATTTTGTGTTTTCTTTGACTGTTGTGTCAATGTTTTCTATGGTATCTTCTGCACCTGAGATTCTCTCTTCTATCTCTTGTATTCTGTTGGTGATGCTTGCATCTATGGTTTCTGACTTCTTTCCTAGGCTTTCTATCTCCAGAGTTGTCTCTGTTTGCGATTTCTTAACGGTTTCTACTTCCATTTTCAGGTCCTGGCTTGTTTTGCTCAATTCCTTTACCTGTTTATTTGTGCTTTCCTGTAATTCTTTAAGGAATTTTTGTGTTTCCTCTCTAAGGGCTTCTACTTGTTTCCTCGTGTTCTCCTGTAATTCAAGGGATTTTTGTGTTTCCTCTTTAAGGGCTTGAACCTATTTTCCTGTGTTCTGTATTTCTTTAAAGGAGTTATTAATGTCCTTCTTAAATTCCTCTATCCCCATCATGAGATATGATTTTAGATCCAAATCTTGCTCTTTTATGTTTTGGGATATCCAGGTCTTGCTGTGGTGGAAGTACTAGGTTCTGATGAAGTCAAGTAGTCTTGGTTTCTGTTGGTAAGAGTCTTCCACTTCCCTTTCGCCATCTGTTGATCTCTGGTGTTAGATGTACTTGCTGTCTCTGGCTGGAGCTTGTTCCTCCTGTGGGTCTGTAAGCCTGTGTCAGCACTTCTGGGAGACCATCTCTCCTCTGGTAAGACCCCTGTGCAGAAGGCTGTGGATTAGTCATCCCTCCTGGGTCCTGGGGTCAGAACAAACCCTCAAGACTGGCTCTCCACTTTTGGGCATGGTACAGAGAGGGCTGTGGATCTGTTGTCCACCTAGGTGTAGATGGAGGTAAGAAGGATCCTGTGCCAGCTGCTCTGCCACTTCTGAGGCCTGTGCCTCCTGGCTGGTCCCACCTTAGAAAGTCACCAGAGAGAAAATGGCAATCTCACCTGAGTCCCTAGGTTGAAGGACTCTCTGGAGGCAAGCTTTCTGCTTGTGGGGAAGGGGCAGAGAGGGCTGTGGATCACCAGTCCCTCCTGAGTCCCTGGGTTGGAGCATTCCCTGGAGGTAAGCTCTTAGCTTATGGGGAAGGGGCAGCGAGCTATTTATACCATCTTGACTTTAACCACTTTATTGGTAAAATAGGATGAAAAATGGTAACGTCTGAGACTTAGAACAAATGATCTTTGGGGTTTCTTCTAATTCTAATATTTTTAATTTATGATTTTGTTTTAGTATTTAAAATACCATGCACAAATATATATATATATATATTATCTACTATAGATTGAAAGAAAAAATACTGGCATTGAAACTTTACCTGGAGAAAATTAGGTACTATATAGTATTCAAAACCATCTGTCTCCACACTGTATAGATTCTTGAAAGTTAGTTTTAAAACTGCACAAAAACATGGGGTAATATTGCTTTTTGTAGTTTTGCTGTTTACGTGCTTTGTGTGTAATGCCTTTTTCGTGCAGTGGCTTAATTTACGTTAAAAGGTGATATTTTTAACTTTGCTTTTGGTTTACTTTTGGATACTGATAACCTCACATGACTCCAGAATCAGACTGTATGATCTGAGAGACCTATCACTGTCTATGAAGTATAAGGGTTATGTCAATAGCAGCAGCCAGATCAAAGCGAGTTTCAGGTAAATTGGCACTGAGAAATTCCCAGAAGTATGGTACTCCTTCATCCCCATTTTTCATTATATGAGGTTCTTAAGTCTTTCCATTTTTATAACTAATATCATACAGTATCTTCATAATACATTGCTTACTTGGTCTAACTGTATGATAAGTAAGAAAACTTTCCCTGTTTTGCAAATAAAAAGACAAAACACACAACATTAAATAACGGTCCTGCAATCATAGTTGTGAGAGACATGCTTAGAAGACTTTTTACTTCAGAATGTTTGCTTTTGAACTTTTTTGTAAGCCATTAAGAGAAAACCCACGTCACCACCATAACCACACATACTCTCTTGATCCCTTTAGGTGCAGGAGCTAAGAAAGCATTTTCTGACCCTTAAATCAAAGTACCTTGTCATTACACCTTTGCTTGTCATCTGAACTCTTAATTTGGAATCTATAAACTCTCCTAAAATAAGATTAGCTGTTTAGCTTTTCTTCTTTCTAATTCTTCTTACAATTCTTCTCAAAAATTAATTATTTTCTTCTTGAAGTACTCAGTAATTATCCAGCCATTCAATTGGCTTCTCCTGCTATCCTTTAAGTCACTAGTTCTAGAATGGATTAACCAACATCACAGTTACCAGGGCTTTGATGAAGATTCTAAGACTAATAGAGTCTTGGTTAGCATGATGAGGCTCTAGGTTGGGTCTACAGTATTAATGATTAATCTCCAAAATGTGAACAATAGATAAATCACCCCTATGTCTGAAAAGATTGGCCAGGTTATCCCCAGAGGTAGTATAGTCATTATAACAGTGTTTGAACATATGAGTAGCAATGAGCAAACATCGTCAAAAAAGCCTGGCTATGCATCAAACCACATTCAGAATCCAGAATAAGGAGATAGATGGCTTTAGTTCTCAACAATCTTACTCAGGTGTTGTAGATATACTAAATTAGGAAGCACTGATGGAAGGAAACTTTTATTTTTGTCTATTTTTTAACCTGTCCTACTCAAATATAGCCATGAATTTACTTACCTTGTTAGTGGATCAGAAGATAAATATGTTTATATCTGGAGTACTTACCATGACCTAAGCAAAGTTTACTTCAGTCAGGAGAGATCATAATGACTTCTGGGAAGGTATTAAAGGTAAGCAAATGCAGCTTACATATATATGTGCCTTATTATATAGGAGTAGAAAATTGTTGTGATCTCACTATGCCGGAAACATAAGTGGACATCTTTATGTCTTTCTACTATGTCAGAATTTATAAATAAATTCATAAGTTAGGACAGTTTTGTTGGCTGCAATTTCCCAAGAAGTCCCAGTTTCCTTTGATAGTTGGCTGCTGGCCAGCACAGTTTCTTTTGTCTCAAATTTTAAGAATTATTACTTGTGTGAGAATAGTGTGACACTGTGCAAGTGTAGAGGCCAGAGGACAACTGTGTGGAGTCAGTGCTCTCCTTCCTCCTTTAAATTGGTTTCTGGGATCAAACTCAGGTTGCTAGGCTTGGGTAACAAGAACCTTTACCAACTGGGCCATCTCACTGGCTCTTTTGTTCCAATGTTAATTACTAATATTGAGTTTCAAATCACACACTATACATGACACAGCAGTTAGTAGCTTATAAGCAATTACTAAATGATTAAAGAGGTCACAGAGTTCAAAGAGGCCTTGCTGGGGCAGAGGCAGATAGATGTAAAGAGCCACTGAGGCTGTTAGATAAGACATTAAGGAACACAACAGAAGAGCTTCTGCAGCCTCAGAAGAGCAAAGCCATAGGCATGCTGTGAAAGTGCAGGATGGAGAAACAGCTGATAGGCAGTTCAAGCAGAGGGGACTAAGCTGAGCTGAAGCTTATTGGACTGTAGTGAGTTCTCTGTTTTGAAACAGAGACCTACGTGGTCAGGTAGCAGTTCCCTAAGTTTGTAACCATCATCGTTAAAATGATAGGGTCTGTCTTTTTATAGGGGCCAGATAAGTGTATCCCACATTTTGGTGTATTCACAAAGTTCTGGGGCCTGTTTTTTTTCTGATAAAGTTTTAATAAGCCGTTGTAGTCATATCGTCCAGTCTATGTTGATATGTTTATAGGTGCTACTCTTATAGTTTTACAGTCTGTGCTTACTTGTAGTTGGTGCTGTATAGATGATGGTGTCTTTGTGTACAAATAAGATGTAAAGTCATCCTTTCTCTGCATTTCTATTCAAAATGGAGGCAAATGCTGCTTGGTAATATGCAGCCCTCCAGAAAAAAACATGGAAAAACTTAGGGCAAGGAACAGCCTGATCTTCACAGAGATATTGGAAGTTTAGCAATTATAACTGGTTATGTTTCATTGCTAACTGTTTTATTTTCTATACCAAGGAAGAATTGATCCTGGCCTAAAATTTGAAAAGTTATAGAAACATAGGATCTATATGAGACAGATTTTTAGAAAATATATCTGGGTTTAAAATTTGTCTTATATGGGCCAGTTCAGCAGCCCAATACCTCCCCAAATGCTATAGCCTGCTTGCCCCTTAAGAGGTATGCAGAAACCACAGACACATATGAGAATCTTCCCCAAATACCCATGCCAGCAGGGACAACCATGGGGCCCAGATGACTTGAGACTCACCTCCCCCACCCCCTCCCCTATCCCCCAAGCCTCCTCCAAGCTTCACCTTCCCCACCCAGGCCAGATCAGCAGCCTGATACCTGCTCCCAAACCCTACAGCCAACAAGCCTTCCAGGAGGTCCTCAGTAACCACAGTAACTAGTAGACAGGAGATCCTCAGTAACCAAGGACACAGGAGGCCTGCTCTAACCAGACATACCCATCCTTACCAGAGATAACAAACACTACCTGCTCCCAAGTAGACCAGCCCTAATTCAGGTCACAGAGCTCTACCTGCTTGCAGGGAGGCCAGTTAACACAGGAAAGAACCAGATAGCCAGAGGCAAGCACAAGATCATAAGTGACAGGACACAATGCAATTTGGCACCATCAGAACCCACTTCTCCCACCACAGAAAGCCCCGGATACCTTAACAAGCCTGAAAAGTAAGATAATGACCTAAAATCCCATCTCATGAAGATGATAGAAGCCTTTGAGGAAGATATAAAGAACTCCCTTAAAGAAATACAGGAAAGCACAGGCAAACAGGTAGAATCCCTTAAAGAAGAAACAAATAAATCCCTTAAAGAAATTCATGAAAATACAATCAAGCAGGTAAAGGAATTAAACAAAGTGGTCCAAGAACTAAAAATGGGAAAATAAACAATAAAGAAAACACAAAGGGAGGCAACCCTGGGGATGGACAACTTAGGAAAGATATCAAGAGTAACAGATGCAAGCATCACCAAAAGAATACAAGAGATAGAAGAGAGAATCTCAGACATAGACAATAACAATACCATAGAAGATAGTGACACATCAAAGAAAATACAAAGTGTAAAAAGTTCCTAACCCAAAATATCCAAGAAACTCAGAACACAATGAAAAGATCAAATAATAGGAGTAGAAGAAGGTGAAGATTCCCAGCTCAAAGAACCAGAAAACATCAACAGAATCATAGAAGAAAACTTCTTTAACCTAAAGAAAGAGATGGTCATAATGTACAGGAAACCTACAGGATCAAAAAAATAAAATCCTCTTGTCATATAATAATCAAAACAGTAAATGTCCAAAATAAAGAAAGAATATTAAAAGTTGTGAAAAGGCCAAGTAACATATAAAGGCAGGCCTATCAGAATCACACCCAACCTCTAAACAGAGACCCTAAAAGTCAGATGATCCTGGACTAATGTCATCAAGACCATAAGAGAATACAAATGGCTACTATATGCAGCAAAACTCTCAATCACCATAGATAGAGAAATGAAGATACTCCATGACAAATCCAAATTTACACAATATATTTCTACTAATCCATCCCTATAGAGGATACTAGAAAGAAAACTCCAACAAGGAGGGTAACTACACCCAAGAAAACATTTCACAGCAAACCCAAAAGAAGAGAATCATATACACATAATTCAACCTCCAGCAACAAAAATAACAGGAACTAACAATTATCTGTCTTTAATAAATATCAGTATCAATGGACTCAATTCCCCCAATAAAAAGACCCAGGCTAGGAGACTGGATAAGTAAACAGGAACCAACATTTTGCTGCATACAAGAAACACAGTTCAATGACAAAGGCAGACACTACCTCAGAATAAAAGGCTGGAAAAAAGTTTTCCAACCAAATGGTCCCAAGAAACAAGCTGGAGTTTCCATTCTAATATCCAATAAAATAGACTTTCAACCAAAAATTATCAAATGAGATGGGGAAGGACACTTCATATTCATCGAAGACAAAAGTCCACCAAGAGGAAGTCTCCATTCTGAACATCTATGTCCCAAATGCAAGGGCACCCACATTCATGTAGAAAAAAAAACCCTTTACTAAAACTCAAAATGCATATTGAACCTCAAATAATAATAGTGGGAGACTTCAACACCCAACTCTCACCAATGGAGAGTTCACTGAAACAGAAACTAAACAGAAACACAATGAAACTAACAAAAGTTATGAACCAAATGGATTTCACAGATATCTACAGAACATTTTGCTCTAAAACAAAAAAATATACCTTCTTCTTAGCACCTCATAGAACCTTCTCCAAAACAATAGAAATACCTTCTCAGCATCTCATAGAACCTTCTCCAAAATTGACCATATAACCAGACACAAAAGAAGCCTCAACTTATACAAGAGTGGAATAATCCCTTGCATTCTATCTGATCACCACAGGCAAAACAACAACAAATTTGTCTTATATTGGACAGTTCAGCAACCGAATACCTGCCCAAATGCTATAGCCTGCTTGCCTCTGCAGAAACAACAACAACAAAACAACAGAAAGCCACACACTCATAGAAAGTGAACAACTCTCTGCTCAAAGATAACATGGCCAGGGAAGAAATAAGGAAATCAAAGACTTTGTAGAATTCAATGAAAATAAAAACATATCATACCCAAACTTGTGGGACACAATGAAAGCAGTGTTAAGAGGAAAATTCATAGTACTAAGTACCTTCATTTAAAAAAAAAAAAAAACTGTAGAGATCCCATACAAGCAACTTAACAGCATACCTGAAAGCTCTAGAACAGAAAGAAGCAAACATCAGAGATGAGTAGACTGCAGGAAATAGTCAAACTTAGGGCTGAAATCAACCAGTGAGAAACAAAGAAAACAATACAAAGGATCAATAAAACCAAGATCTGGTTCTTTGAGAAAATTAACAAGATAGATAAACCCTTAGCCAAACTAACTAAAGGGCACAGAGACAGTATACAAATTAACAAAATCAGAAATAAAAAGGGAGCTATAACAACAGAAACTGAGGGAATTCAAAAAATCATCAGAACTTACTACAAAACTCTCTACTCTACAAAACTGGAAAATCTAGATGAAATGGATGACTTTCTAGACAGATACCATGTACCAAAGTTAAATCAAGATCAGGTAAACTAAACAGTCCAGTAACCCCTAAGGAAATAGAAATAGTCATTAAAAACCTGGGCAACCAAAAAAGACCCAGTGACAGATGATTTTAGTATAGAATTCTACCAGATCTTCAAAGAAGAGCTAATGGCAATACTTCTCAAACTATTCCACAAAATAGAAACAGAAGGAACACTATCCAATTCATTTTATAAAGCCACAATTACTCTGATACCTAAACCATACAAAGATGCAACAAAGAAAGAGAACTTCAGACCAGTCTGACTTATGAATATTGATGCATAAATACTCAGTAAAAGTCTCACAAACCAAATCCAAGAACACATTAAAACAATCATTCACCATGATCAAGTAGACTTCTTCCAGGAATCCAGGGATGGTTCAATATACGAAATCCATCAATATAATATACCCTATATACAAACTCAAGGAAAAAAAAACATGATCATGTCATTAGATACTTAAAAAGCCTTCAACAAAATACAATATCCTTTCATGTTAAAAGTCCTAGAGGGATCAGGAATTCATGATACATAACTAAACATAATAAAGCAATATATAGCAAACCAACAGCCAACATCTACTTAAATGGAGAGAAACTAGAAGCAATCCCACTAAAATCCAGGACAAGGTTGCCTACTCTCTCCCATCTATTCAATATAATACTCAAAGTTCTAACTAGAGCAATTAGCCAACAAAAGGACATTAAGGGGATACAAATTGGAAAGGAAGAAGTCAAAGTATCACTATTTGCATATATGATATGATAGCATACATAAGCAATCCCAAAAATTCAATCAGAGAACTACTACAGCTGATGAACAACTTCAGCAAAGTGGCAGGATATAAAATTAACTCAAACAAACTAATAGCTTTCCTTTACACAAACGATAAACAGGCTGAGAAAGAAATTAGGGAATCAGCACCTTTTATAATAGCCACTAACAGTATAAAATATCTTTGTGTAACTCTTACCAAGCAAATGAAAGATCTGCAAGACAAGAACTTCAAATCCCTGAAAAAAGAAATCAAAGAAGACCTCATAAGATGGAAAGATCTCCCATGCTTATGGATTAGTAGAATTAACATAATAAAGTGGGTATCTTACCAAAAGCAATCTACAGATTCAATGCAATCCCCATCAAAACTCTAACTCAATTCTTCACAGAGATAGAAAGACCAATTCCCAACTTCATATGGAAAACAAACAAACATACAATTACCTAAGGATAGCCAAATAATTCTTAAAAGTAAAAGAACTTGGGAGGGCAGAGCAGCTACGCGTCTTGACTCGACAGACGTCCGCTTTAGGTATCGCAGCAAAAACCAAAGTACTCACGAGGACTTCAGGAACCATGCCGAAGCCACACAGCGAAGCAGGGACTGCCTTCATTCAGACCCAGCAGCTCCATGCAGCCATGGCTGACACCTTCCTGGAACACATGTACCACCTGGACATTGACTCCGCTCCCATCATCGCCCGCAACACTGGCATCATTTGTACCATTGGCCCTGCTTCCCGATCTGTGGAGATGCTGAAGATGATTAAGTCTGGAATTAATGTGGCTCGGCTGAATTTCTCTCATGGAACCCATGAGTACCATGCAGAGACCATCAAGAACGTCCACGCAGCCACAGAAAGCTTTGCATCGGATCCCAATCTCTACCGTCCGGTTGCAGTGGCTCTGGATACAAAGGGGCCTGAGA
>JADRCD010038261.1:0-10132 GCA_019843815.1 Montemys delectorum | reverse complement strand
TTTTTTTTTTTTTCAAACCACGGAATCTTCTTTCATTTTTTGAGCAGATGAAGAAGGATATTCACAAATAGAAAACTGGTAATAGTCCATAGAAATGTCAGATCTTTACTGGAAACAACACTTAATTTTGAATACAAGGACACACCTTCATACACTGTGTGTCAAAGTTATCTAAACAGGATGGAAACTTAATGGAATGTTTTAATCCTAAGAATGGCATAATGTAGTGTATTTTGGAACAATGCTCATTCAGTTTCTTTAAAAATTAAATATATGATATATACTATAAAACAGAAAGTATGTTATTTCAGTTGAGAGAAAAGACACAAACAAATTCATATAAGAAAGGATTGTCACACATAATGGAGCAGTCAGTAGGGAAATATTTAAAAAAGATGAGAAAGGTAGATTGCATATTTGAAGCCACCTATGCTTTTATTGTTTCTTGGCCTTTTGTTTAGTAATGGGTGTACACAGCAGAGGGTACTGACTGAATAACAAGACAAAGAGGATAGAAGACAAAAATCTGTTATTCTCATATTCATAGCTTCGATACCTGGGTAAATGGCAGTGCCTTCGGAAATCATGAATAACAACAGAGAAACAGATGTTGACATGGATTTTTAAAATGGGGGCTGAGAAGAAGTTAATTTTCATGTACTGAAAAGAAAATTAATTCAATGAAATTAATTTTTACAGAAAAAATAAGTCATAATCAAAGCATTTGGACTGTAATTTTAGATTACTATTCAGGAGATAGTATTATATCAAATACCATTTATTTTATGGCTTCAATTTTACTTGCAATTTACCCCTACCCAAATTATCTTAAATTATATGGTAACTAACACTCTTTTAGACAATAAATTGC
The DNA here is from genome assembly GCA_019843815.1 of Montemys delectorum. NCBI lineage: Eukaryota > Metazoa > Chordata > Mammalia > Rodentia > Muridae > Montemys > Montemys delectorum. The sequence continues at coordinate 9,261 of JADRCD010038261.1, read as the reverse complement.
AAATATGAATTAAGCCACAAAACACAGATGACTTTTGACACAATAATGCTATCGTTAGAAAAATGTAACAAAAGAAAATATGAAATGCCAACGTAGCTTTGTTTTACTTTGCATACATGTATCATCTTACATTTATTTTCTTTATTAGATATTTTCTTTATTTACATTTCAAATGGTATCTCCTCTCCTGGTTTCCTCTCCTGAAAACAAAACAAAACAAAACAAAACCTGTTCCCTCCCCCTTCCCCCTGCTCAGCAACTCATCCTTTCCTGCTTCCTGGACTTGGCATTCCCTTAAACTGGGGCATAGAACCTTCACAGGACCAAGGACCTCTCCTCCCATTGATGAACTACTAGGCCATCCTCTACTATACATATGTTTCTGGAGCCATTAGTCCTACCATGTGTACTCTTTGGTTGGTGGTTTAGTCCCTGGGTTCTCTGAGGATACTAGTTAGTTCATATTGTGGTTCCTTCTAAGGGGCTGCAAACTGTACAGCTCCTTGGGCCCTTTCTCTAGCTCCTTCATTGGGGACCCTGTACTCAGTCCAATGGATGGCTGTGAGCCTCTACTTCTGTATTAGTCGGGCACTGACAGAGCCTCTCAGGAGACAGCTATATCAGGCTCCTATCATCCAGAACTTGTTGGCATCCATAATAGTGTCTGGGTTTGGTGATTGAATATGGGAAGTATTCCCAGGTGGAGCAGTCTCTGAATTGTCCTTCCTTCAGTCTCTGCTCCATACTTTGTCTCTGCAATTCCTTCCATGGTATGTTGTTACCCCTTCTAAGAAGAAGCAAAGTATTCACACTTTGATCTTCCTTCTTCTTGAGTTTCTTGTGGTTTGTGGATTTTATTTTGATATTCAGATCTTCTGTGCTCATATCCACTTATCAGTGAGTTCATATCATGTGTGTTCTCTTGTGATTGGGTTACCTCATTCAGGATGATATTCTCCAGATCCATCCATTTCCTTATGAATTTCATAAATTCATTGTTTTTAGTAGCTAAGTAGTACTCCAATGTGTAAATCTACCACATTTTCTATATCCATTCCTCTGTTGAGGGATATTTGGGTTGTTTCCAGTTTCTGGCTATTATAAATAAGGCTACTATGAACATAGTTGAACATGTGTCCTTATTACATGTTGGAGCATATTCTGGGTATATACCCAGGAGTTGTATTGCTGGGTCCTCAGGTAGTGCTATGTCCAATTTTCTGAGAAACCACCATACTGATTTCCAGAGTGATTGTACCACTTTCAATCCAACCAGCAATGGAGGAGTATTCCTCTTTCTTCACATCCTCTCCAGTATCTGCTGTCACTTGAGTTTTTGATCTTAGTCATTCTGACTGATATGGGGTGTAATCTCAGGGTTGTTTTGATTTGCATTTCCCTGATGACTAAGGATGTTAAACATTTCTTTAGGTGTCTCTCAGCCATTTGGTATTTATCAGTTTAGAATTCTTTGTTTAGTTCTGTACCCCATTTTTAATAGAGTTATTTGGTTCTCTGGAGTCTAACTTCCTGAGTTCTTTGTATAAATTAGTTATTAGCTCTCTATCAGATATAGGTGTGGTAAAGATCTTTTTCCAATTTGTTGGTTGCAGTTTTGTCCTATTGACAGTGTCTTTTGCCTTACAGAATCTTTGCAACTTTATGAAGTCAATTCTTGATCTTAGAGCATAAGCTATTGGAATTCTGTTCAGGAAATTTTCCCCTCTGACTACATGCTCGAGGCTCTCCCCAACTTTCTTGAGTGTATCTGGTTTTATGTGGAGGTCCCTGATCCACTTGGACTTGAGCTTTGTACAAAGAGATAGGAATGGATCGATTTGCATTCCTCTACATGCTAACTGCCAGTTGAGCCAGCCCCATTTGTTAAAAATGCTGTCTTTTTTCCACTGGATGGTTTTAGCTCCACTGTCAAAGATCAAGTGACCATAGGTATGTGGGTTCATTTCTGGGTCTTTTATTCTATTCCCTTGATCCACCTTCCTGTCACTGTATCAATACAATGCAGTTTTTTTTTTTTTTAATCACAATTGCCCTGTAGTACAGCTTAAGGTCAGGGATGGTTATTCCACCTGAGGTTCTTTTATTGTTGAGAATAGTTTTCGCTACCATAGATTTTTTTGTTATTCCAGATGATTTTGAAAATTGCTCTTTCCAAGTCTGTGAAGAATGGAGTTGGAATTTTGTTAGGGATTGCATTGAATCTGCAGATATCTTTTGGTAAGATGGCCAATTTTACTATATTAATCCTGCCAATCCATGAGCATGGAAGATCTTTCCATCTACTGAAATCTTCAATTTCTTTCTTCAGAGACTTGAATTTCTTGTCATACAGATTTTTACTTGCTTAGTTAGAGTCACACCAAGGTATTTTATATTATTTGTGACTATCTTGAAGGGGGTTGTTTCCCTAATTTCTTTCTCAGCCTGTTTATCCTTTGTTAAGAGGAAGGCCACTGATTTGCTTGAGTTCATTTTATATCCAGAAACTCTGCTAAAGTTGTTTATCAGGTTTAGGAACTCTCTGGTGGAATTTTTGGGGTCACTTAAGTATGCTATCATATCACCAGCAAATAGTGATAATTTGACTTCTTCCTTTCCAATTTGTATCCCTTTGATCTCCATTTGTTGTCTAATTGCTCTGGCTAGAACTTCAAGTACAATATTGAATACGTAGGGAGAGAGTGTGCAGCCTTGGCTAGTCTATGATTTTAGTGGGATTGCTTCAAGTTTCTCTCCATTTACTTTGATGTTGGCTACTGATTTACTGTGTATTGCTGTTACTATATTGAGGTATGGGCCTTGAATTACTTATCTTCCAAGACTTTTATTATTAAGTGGTGTTGGGTTTTTTCAAATGCTTTGTCAGCATCCAATGAGAGGATCATATGGTTTTTTCTTTGTGTTTGTTTATATACTGGATTGCATTGATGGATCAATTTCCTTATATTGAACCATCCCTGCATACCTGGGATGAAGCCTACTTAATCATGATGTATGATCATTTTGATGTGGTCTTGGATTCAGTTTCCAAGTATTGTACTGTGTATTTTTGGATTGATATTAATAAGAGAAATTTCTTTTTTTGTTGTTAGGTCTTCATTTGGTTTAGGTATCAGAGTAATTATAGCTTCATAGAATGGATTGGGTAGAATAACTTCTGTTTCTATTTTGTGGAATAGTTTGAGGACTATTGGTATTGGATCTTCTTTGAAAGTCTGGTAAAACTCTGCACTAAACCTATCTGGTCCTGGGCTTTTTTTGGTTGGGAGACTATTAATGACTGTTTCTATTCCATTAGCAGATATGGGACTGTTTAGATCACTTATCTGATCTTCATTTAACTTTGGCACCTGATATCTATCTAGAAAATTGTCCATTTCATCCAGGTTTTCAAGTTTTGTTGAGTATAGGCTTTTGTAGCAAGATCTCATGATTTTTTTTTTAGATTTCCTCAGTTTCACTTGTTATGTCTTCCTTTTCATTTCTGATCTTGTAAATTAGGATACTCTCTTTGTGCCCTCTAGTTAGTCTGGCTAAAGGTTTATCTATTTTGTTGATTTTCTCAAAGAACCAGCTCCTGGTTTGGTTGATTCTTTGTATAGTTCTTTTTGTTTCTATTTGGTTGATTTCAGCCCTGAGTTTAATTATTTCCTGTGACTCCCCTTGGGTGAATTTGCTTCTTTTTCTTCTAGTGCTTTCAGATGTGCCGTCAAATTGCTTGTGTATGTTCTTGCCAGTTTCTTTTTGGAGACTCCTAGCGCTATGTGTTTTCCTCTCAGGACTGCTTTCATTGTATATCATAGGTTTGGGTATGTTGTGGCTTCCTTTTCATTAAACTGTAGAAAGCCTTTAATTTCTTTATTTCTTCCTTAACCAGGTTATCACTGAGTAGAGTGTTATTAAGCTTTCTATTGTTTATGTTGTTATTGAGGAGCAGCCTTAGTCCATGGTGATCTGATAGGATGCAAGGAATTATTTCAATCCTCTTGTATCTGTTGAGACCTGCTTATATGGTCAATTTTGGAGAAGGTACCATAAGGTGCTGTGAAGAAGGATCATCTTACATTTAAATTTATTAACAAGATTTACTTTTTCATGAGGATTCTTTGTAAGAATATCTTTTAAAATTGTTTTAGTGTGTTTTCAAGCTATAAGCTTTTATTAACCTTAAAGTTATCTTTATTAATTACTCTTTATGCAGATTTAGTTTAGAATATTATTAATTTCATTCATTTTAATTAACCCAATCATTTACTTTTAGTTTAGTTTGTAGACTGTATTATTCCATACTTTGTCTTTCATTTTTAACAACATTATTATTAATGCTGACAATACAAAGGGGCATAGTAATTGTATAATATTTGTTGGAAAAGAGATGAATCAGCTGTGCAAGTATCTAACTCTAATTTCATCAGTTCCCTATAACCTTCACTGCGGTTTGAAACAATTAAAGGTCTATTAAAATTGTCATTGTTCATGAATATTTATGACATTCAGAAAATGAAAACAATGTGTGATATTCTGCTCAATCATTTTTTTTTGTTCTTACTGAGCCTATATTGATGTTGCTCAAACTCTCTAAGGAACAAGAATATGGATGTGTCAGTGCCCTTTGCCCAAATAGTGAAGGCATTATCACTAATATGTTGGATATTAAAAACCATAATAGTTTGTTATGGAAGTATGTCTTAATCCAGTTTTTTATAAAAAATGAATGTCAATTTTAGGATTTACTTCTACTGAAATGTAACATATTGATAATACCATATACAGAAGTAGATGGATTTTATCATCTTTATTTTATTGATATTCATTGAAAAGTCAACTTTTCTCTTCAAAATGTATATACTGATTTTCTTTAAAAGGATATATCACATTTAGAAGGAAAAATGAAGAATATATCAACACAAATTTTAGCTTACAAAGAGAAAATAATTTCAGTAGACTGGTTTGTTTATAATTATAAAACATGTACGTAAACTACCTTTATTAATATTTATTCACATAACCATAATAATACCTATGCATATACCCAAATACACACACATAGCACCAATTTATGACAATGTTCTTTTGCACCAAAAACAACAGATTCCCCACTGTTTTCCCCAAGGCCCCAACTCACAATGTCTCCTGGAGAAAATAAGGGACATTGATTTCCTTTCTTTAAGCCCATCTAATCTAATTACAAGGTTCTTGAGCCATGATTCTAGATTTACAGCCTCCTTCAACAAGTCACTTTCTTATAGCCTGCTTATATAATCAGGGAACTTCCTGAAATGGATAAGATAACTTGTCATCCCCTCTTTTATGCCTGTCTATACCAGTCCCCCAGAAAAACATTCCAGGTACGTAAAATAATTTAAACATAAAAATGTTTCAAATTTCTCATCCTAATAAGACATTTCTAAATTGAAAAGACCAAAGTTATCAATCCACACTACAATATCTTATTATAATTCAAAAATGTGTTACCCTGTTAATTAAGTTTCAAGTCTACCATTGTCCAGATAGCCTTCTGAACTAGGCACAATATGGAGGACTCCCTTTATTGGCATGCCTTCACCTTCTCTGGCATTCTCATTGGAGTTCAAAAACCAGAACCAACCACTACCTTGAGATTCTCATATAGCCTAATTAGATTACAAGTTCAACTTCCTTTCTGTGGATAAGAATCTGCTCAGTAAGTACTTTAGATTTTTGAAATGCTTCCCCACCCTAATGAGGTATTTTGGTACCTAAAATCTTCAGCCAATGACATTTCCCAATTATGGATGTTCCTAACTCTAGTCCCAAAAGCTATATAAACTTTGAATCACACCAAGTAAAGTTGATTTGCCTTCCTGCAGCTGGTCTCAGGGTGATCTCATTACCTTATCTTTATATACTCTCAAGTATTCTGACCCCTTCTTCCATCTGACTCTGCTCCCTTTGGCTCCATAGACCCATATTGTCCAACAATCTCCAGCGGCCAGGGAGGGTCAAAAAAAACAACAAAAACCTCTTGAGGTACAGGGGGATATGTTCTAAACAGAACTCTAATGGCTCACACTCTAAGATAAGAATTTATAAATGGGACCTCATGAAACTAGAAAGCTTTGGTAGGGCAAAGGACATAGTCAATAAGACAAATCAGAAACCTATAGATTGGGGAAAAAAATCTTCACTAGACCCACATCTGATAGAGGGCTAATATTCAAAATTTATAAATAACTAAAGAAGCTAACCACCAAAAAACCAAACAACCCAATAAAAAAATGGGGTATAGAACTAAACCAAGAATTCACAACAGAGGAATCTTGAATGTCTGAGAAGTACCTAAAGAAGTGTTCAAAGTCCTTAGTGGTCAGAGAAATGCAAATCAAAACTACCCTGAGATTCCACTTTATATCAAAAAGAACAGCTAAGATCAAAACTTCAGGTAAAAACACAGGTTGGTGAGGATGTGGATAAGGAGGAACACTCCTCCACTGCTGGTGGGATTGCAAACTAGTACAACCACTCTAGAAATCAATCTGGAGTTTCCACAGAAAACTGGAATAGATCTACCTGAAGACCCAGCAATACCACCCTTGGGAACATACCCAAAAGATGCTACACCATGTCACAGGGTCACATGTTCTACTATGTTTATAGCAGCCTTGTTTGTGATTGCCAGAAGCTGGAAACAACCAAGATGTCCTACAACAGAAGAATGAATACAGAAAATGTGGTTCATTTATACAATGGAATACTACTCAGCTATTAAGAACGAGGACATCCTGAGTTTTGCAGGCAAATGAATGGAACTACAAAACATCCTGAGTGAGGTAACTCAGACCCAAAAGGACATTCATGATATGTGCTCACTAATATGTGGACATTAGCCAAAAAATAAATACAGAATATCCAAGATACAGTCCACAGAACTCAAAAAGGTCAGCAAGCTGAAGGGCACAAGTGAAGATGCCTCAATCTCACACGAGAGGGAGAAGAAAGCAATTACAAGTAGGGGGATGGAGGGAGGGGTCTTGGGGGGAAAGTGGACAGGGGGAGTAAGAGGGGAACATGATCAGGTATTAGGTGGGGGAAAAGGACCGAAGACCTGAGGGCTAGCAGAGAGAATGGAAACAGGCAACTCCTGGAGGTAGAAGGTTGAGGGGAGCCTCTAGAATGTATCAGAGACCTGGGAGAGGAAAGACTTGCAGGACTCGAAAAGAGAAACCTTAGATGAAATGCCTTACAGTGGGGAGAAGGAACTTGTAGAGCCCACCTCCAGCAGAAAGCCAGGATATCAAGTAAGGGATGGGGTTGCCACGCCACAGTCAATACTCTGACCTATAATTGTTCCTGTCTGAAAGAACTGCAGAGATGGAAATGGAGAGGAGCCTGAGGGGAAAAAAAAGCCCAGCAACAGGCCCAAAGTGGAATCCAGCTCAAGAGGAGGTCCCAAGACCTGACACTATTACTGAGTCTATGGAGCACTTATAAAAGAGACCTATCATGACTGCCCTCCAAAAGACCCAACAAGCAGCTAAAAGAGTCAGATGCAGATATTTGCATGTAACCATTGGACAGAATCTGCTAATCCCTGGAAAAAGCTGGAAGAAGCTAAGGAAGAGGGCAACCCTGTATGAGGACCAGCAGTCTCAATTAACCTGGACCCCCGAGATCTCTCAAACATTGGACCACCAACCAGGCAGCATACACCAGCTGACATGAGGCTCCCAAGACATATACAGCAGAGGGCTGCTGGGTCTGGATTCAGTCAGAGAAAATGCACCTAACCCTCAAGAGACTGGAGGCCCAGGGAGTTTAGACGTCAGGTGGGGTGGGGGGAATGAGGGATGGGAACATCCTAGTGGAGACAGAGGGCAGGGAGGAGGTATAGAAAATGGAACAGTCAGATGGTAGACCAATAGGGAAATAAGATACGTAGCATTAATTAATATTAAATAAAAAGAAGAAACTTAAGGCCACAAAGCCAGCTATAAAGTGAAGATTTTGGACTATGATCATATCCAACAGATTACACAAAATAAATAATTCCCGAATAGTTATTTAAAAGTCTAAAAACTCCAACAAACATCATAATTAATATACATTTTTATATAACAACAATATTCTTAGTTCCCTAATAGAAATAGAATAACAGATAAGAAGAGAAAATGTGGCATAGATTTTTCTTCCTTCAAGAAATAAGCTTCACCATCAACAATAGAAATAACCTTGAGCAAAAGAATACAAAGTCATTCTAAGCAAATGGAACTAAGGAAAAAAGCAGGCAGAGTTCTAGTATCTGATAAAATACACAGAACCAAAACTAGTCATAAGAGGAACGAAAGGTTACTTTATACTTATTAAGGAGAAATTCACAATTCTTATCATATATGCACTGAATACAGATACACCAAATTTCTTGCAAGTATTATAAGATTTAAGACCACAAAATAATTCCTGCATGGTGAATGTGGGTGAGTTTTTTGTACATCTCATTTAAAAATAGACAAGATATTTGGACAAAGGCTAAACAGAGAAACAAAAAACATAAAGTCATGGATTCCCAACATGTAGAAATCTTGATCTTTATAGAAGTAGCATTGAATAAGATAGTTTTAGTTTTAAATTTATTTTCTATGCTTTTATTATAAAATTTAGAAACAAAAATCATTTCTTTGTATTTATTAATTACTGCTGATTTATTGAAGTCTTAAAATGATCATAAGGGAGAAGGGTAATTATAGGTAACACTATAAAATGTCTACTCTTTAAAGACAGAAGATACTTAGAAGAATATAGATTAAATTGTTTTCATATTCATGGGTAATAAAATAGTTCAAATAGAATTTTCATAAACTATTTGTGTGGCCTATGCTTCCAAGATTTTTTTGTGCCTTTTCCACTAGCTTGTGATTATTATAAAAAGTTTTGTGTTTTATTCAGGATTGTGTCTGCTATTTAATAGTGTTTGGACTATAATAATACATAGTTTCAACTCAGTATGTGTTTTGTCAATGAGTAGACTAATTAATTCTGGAAAACATTCAGACAATAAAGATGAATTCTAATAGATTTACCAACTCTTTAGTCTTCTAATTTAGCATGACCTTTGAATTTCCTGAGTGAAAAAAAGAAATTTAGCACAGAAAACTTGAAAAGTGTTGTTCTATTTAACTAGCATATACTACATTTAAGCTATGCTAAGTAGTTTAAAAGATTTTAAAATAAACAAAATATGACAAATGTGTCAAAGTAACAATG
>JADRCD010038251.1:0-15004 GCA_019843815.1 Montemys delectorum | reverse complement strand
AGCAACATCAATATATTATAGTTGTATTCTTAATTAAGGGCTATCTGATAGTCAGCTAAGAAATTCTTTAAAACAGTTTTTTTTATTAGATATTTTCTTTATTTACATGTAAATTTTTCCTTTCCCAGGTTCCCCTCCAAAAAACAAACAAACAAATAAAAACAACAAGAACAAACCCCTTTTGCCTCCCCCTCCCCATGCCTGTCACCCCACCCTCTCCCACTTATTGGCCCTGGCATTCCCCTACACAGTTTTGTAATTAAAAAATATTGAAGACAATCATGGTGCCTCAAACCTTTAACTCTAACACTGAAGAAGACCGAGCCAGGCAAATTGCAACTATAGCCTTGGCTACCAAGTGAGATCATATTGAGAGAGCAAAAGAAGGAATATGTAAATAAATATTCATTATAGAAAATTTGGAAAATACAGAAAAATAAAATAAAAGTATGAATAATTTAAGCTCTGAAACTGGTTACTTATGCTATCTATTTGTACATATTTCTTTTTACTTGTTTTCTATGTGTAGTGATTTTCTATGTATATATATTCATTTATATGTGAATATGTATATATATATATATATATATAGCCATATTGATATATGATACATATGTATATTTATAGGATATAAATATGTGATCATACTTAATGAAATTTGGAAAATTTACAGTTTACAGACCCATTCTACTTTTTGTTATTTATCATTTTTTTGTTCTCATCTCTTTTACTTTATTAGTTCCAGCCTCCTTCTTTCTTCTTGAAATACTTATATGATATGGCACCATTATCATCATACTTTCCTAGCTTTCCTCTAATTTATGTCTTGTATTAGTTATCTTTCTATTGCTGTGATAAGGCACCAAGACTCTGGTGGCTGGAATGAAAATATTTAGGAAATGACCTCTTACATCTTCTTGTCCTCTCAGGGCCTTCACCCAGAAACTGCCCTGACACATATTACATGGCCTCAGAAACTTTCCTGAAACACAGAGGAAGAGTCAACAAGAATTTTACTAATTCATTTTTCATGAGTCTCCAGTTGGTGAAACTATTTGAGAAAAATAAAGGTGTGTCACACAAGTGGGCTTTGTGATACCAAAAGCCTCCCGTCATCCACATTATCTTTTATTGCCAGCTGTTTGTGGTTTTACCATACGAGCTCTTTGCTGTTCTTGTCACCATGTATTTGCTCTGCATCATGGACTCTAACCTTGTGAAACCATAAGCATAGCTAAGCACTTTCTTTTATAAATTGCCTTGGTAACAGTGCTTTAATGGTACTAGGAAGTGGGATATTACAGTGGAAGATCTGACCATGTAGTTTATTGGAGGAATATGGAAGACTTTGAAACTTTAGACTAGAACACTAGTAAAAGTGATCATTGTAAGCAGAGCTTAATTGGGTTGTCCAAGTTGAAGCTTGGAAGACATTATGTGGATTGTGGAGGCCCTGGCCAAGAGGCTTTAAAGTGAAGCAAGGACTTTAATAGCAACTGCACTAGAGACCATTATTGTGATATTTTTTGCAAATAATCTAGGTTCCTTCTGCCCTTGTCATAAGATTTTTCTGAGGCTAGATTAAAAAGTTATTAGTTTCTTTGGCACTGGATATTTAAAGGAAGCCTAATATTAACTCTGATGTGTGGTTATTAGGAATCAGTATGCTCTACAATTAAAAAGGGGGTTTTGTGGAACAAAAAAGAAATACAAAATAGGTAGATTGAAGAGAAAAGAATCACCAGGAAAATTAATGTTGGAGCCAAAGATTGTGCTGCAAAAGACAAGGAAGTTATAGAAAGATCTAATCTGCATTAGACTAAAGAAGAGTGCCCTTGGGATAAGATCTCACCCAGCTAAGCTTCCAACTTGTAAAAAGAAAAGGCCTAATGAATTTCCTACTTATAGAAAGTAAGAACAAATCAAAGCAGATGCCAATATGATTCAGTGTGTCCAAGGTTCACCCCAAGTTAGAAGCCAAACCTGACAGACATGTTCTGGCTTTACAGTTATGAAAACTACATTAGTAAGATGGTTTTGACTCTTCCTCTGTCTTTAAGGAAAGTTTCTGAGGCTATGTAATATGTGGCAGGGAAGTTTCTAGATGAATTCGCTGAATGGGCAGGAAGGCCTGAGAGGTGATTTCCTAAAGCTATGGAAGTGAAGCCTGAGTTGTGTTGAGTACACCAATTTGTTCAAAATTCTAGAACCATGGGATGTCTGCCAAAGAAAGCTGAAAATATGGGATGGGAGCAGCCCAAGAGAGAAAAGAACCATGTAAGTCCTTTGACACTAGACTTGAATCTACAAGATTTGTAATTTGCTTTACTAGGTTTTGATCTTTTTTGGCAGAGTTCCCTATTTCTCCATTTCTCTCTTTTGGAATAGTAATGTACATTTTAGCCAATGTATTCTGAAAGTATGTAATTTGCATTTGGTTTTACAGGGGCTTGCAATTAAGAGAGGTTTTTTTTTTTTTGACTCAGAGAAGAAACTTAACTTTACATGTGTTGAGACTATAAAAAACTGTGGGGATTTTTAAAGTTGAACAAAATGTATTTTATATTATGAGATGTCCACAAGCCCATAGAGACCTAGAAGTGCAATGGTAGCTTCAATAAGAATGACTCCCATAGGCTCCAATATTTGAATAGTTAGTTCTACTTGGTGGAACTGTTTGGGAAGGGTTAGGGGTGTGGTCTTGTTGGAAGAAGTGTATCACAGGGGTGGGGCACTAAGGCTTCAGAAGCTTCTTATCATCTCTACTGTACTCTTAGTCTCCTGCTTATAGTTTTAAGATATGAGCTCTCAGCACTTCCTGCCTTTGCTCTGCCATCATGAACTCTAACCCTCTTAAACCATAAGCCCAACCAGGCACTTTCTTTCAAAAGTTGCCTTGGTCATTGTCTTTGTTAAGTTTATACTGCAGTGATAAACCTCCAACTTATAAAAAAGGTGTTTCATTTAGAATTATACTTTCATTTCAGAGGGTTAGAGTCTATGGTAGAAGAACAACAACAAAGTCATTGAAGTAGGGGCAACTGAGAGCTTATATCTTTTTTGTTGTTGTTGTTTTTGTTTTTGTTTTTTTGTTTTTTCGAGACAGGGTTTCTCTGTATAGCTCTAGCTCTCCTGGAACTCACTCTGTAGACCAGGCTGGCCTCAAACTCAGAAATCTGCCTGTCTCTGCCTCCCAAGTGCTGAGATTAAAGGCATGAACCACCACCGCCCAGAGAGCTTACATCTTGATTTGCAATAGGAAGCAGGAAAGAGAGAGAGAGAGAGAGAGAGAGAGAGAGAGAGAGAGAGAGAGAGAGAGAGAGAGAGAGAGAGAGAGAGAGACTAGGAATGGCATGAGTCTTTTGAGACTTAAAAAGCCACCTCCAATGGTGAATCTCATCCAACAAGGCTATGCCTCTTAATGCTTCCCAAACAGTTTCACTAGCTGGAGACCAAGTACTCAAATATTTGAACCTATGTAGGCCATTGTCATTCATGCCACCACAATTTTCATGTGTTTTTTTTCACTGTATTTTACCAACATAGTTTCCTTTGTCTGATTGCTAAGTAATAGAATTCTTTACAACTGAAGCCTGTCTGCTTCATCTTCTCCTTTGGATTTGTATATGTATTCTAAGTAGTTTCCCTCATTGGCACAAGTTTAATAGTGCTAAAATAAGGTTATTCCTACACTCTATCACTAATGCTACCCTCATATGTAATTTCCTAGTTCACATAACTAACTGTGTAGTTTATATCTTGATTTGAATACTTCACAGGTATCTCAAAATTCAAAAAATCTGCATAAAGCTCTTGAATTTCCCTTCCTAGACCAACCTACTCCCAACTCACTTGTTTTAGAAAATGGTATTATTCTCCACTAGTGGTCCTAATTAAAAATGATGATGTTACATTCTTATGCCTCCTTACCCTTATGGCTCATATAAAATTCTATTCCATATTAGGTTGTGAATTAGTTTCTAGGTTGTTATCCTCTTGGGCTTAATGAATATTCCAACTTACGTCATTATGTAGTGTTTGTTGTTCATTCTTTCAATATATTATCTACACATATTATACTCATCTTTTAAAATAAAATATATGTGGCAATTAAACAATTGACTATTGACCGGGTTAATGAAATATGGTATAATCATATACTATATTACTACATAGTATTTAAAATAAAGATCTCTAAGATATGGAACTAAAATCTAAAAATCAACATAGATAATAGTTTTGTGGCTTTTAGCATAATAAAACTTAAAATGCATACTTTGATTTGCAACAAAATTGATAGAATTTGTAGGAAACTAATGACAAATTTTTTCCAGGTAAATAAATGTACTAAGAGTGATTAGAGAGTCTTCCTCCTTCCTGGGACACTACAACAGGAGTTAAGCATTGTTGTTGTAAATATTAATTGCATTTATTTATTTTATGTGCATGTGTGTGAGTACATGTATATATACCACACTGTGAGCATGGAGGTCAGAGAACAATGTTTGAGAATTAGTTCCCTTCTATTGTCTTATGGATCCTGGCAATCAAATTAAAGTCAGTAGGCTTGGCAGCAAGGGATTTTACCCATTGACTGTCGTCTTGCAGGTGTTGATAATATTGATTATAAGTTGTTATTGTAAGTTAATATTTTAACATTGAATTCCCCTTTAAATATATTTAAAGTTGGTTTGTTCTTGTTAATTGGTAGCTATTAGGTCTGTCTTTGAGTAGGTCTGCTGTGGGTAGAGGGTTATCAGGAAGATAGCTACCAAATTACAAGCAGCTGTACTGCAACTATAGCTGCTTGGTGTCCAAGTACAACATTGTCTCCAGAAGGTACTATCCCAAACCATGACAGATTCAAATAGCTTTTGCCAGACTTATTGCCAACAGAAGCCTCAGTAGACTCTAGATGACATTCTATCTATTTACACCCAGGCCAGAACTAGTGCATGTCCACTGATGGCACAGCAAAGGAATGTGACAGGTGGAAATAGGTTCCCTTCTTTGGAGAAGAACTATGCCATTACTGATTCAAATGGTCTTCTATTTGAAAAAAAAAGACAGGTCTTTCAAAGTTTATGTAAATGCCATGCTACACCCTCATTGTGGGAAATAAACTAACTTTTGCCTTATGTTCATGTCAGCCAGAAGAAATCTTCCTGTGTAGTCACTGTCAAGTCCAATCGAGGGCTTCTCATGAAGGCTATTTACTTGCCTACTTTTAATCTTTATTATTTGTGGAGAAGACTGAGTTAGTAACATGAAGACAAGATAAACACATCAGCAGAGCAGATCCAACAGACACAAAGGTGACAAGAGCTCCTATGGTATAGTAGTAGCATGAAGAAGAGGGCAGTGGCAATTCTAGAGCAGCTGGAGTATCATAAAACAGCCAGGGGAAGACAGTGCTAGAAAGACTTGAAAGCTGAAAACAAGAAACACTGAAGGATCTGGTCACTAAAAGAGTATAATGCATTTCCAAGCCTCAAGAATCTCAACCCCCCAAAAAGTAACAATAAAATATTATCAGGGCCTGAAGATGTCAGTACCTCAGGCCTGAGAGTTATAATACTTTCTGTTGTAGGGACAAGGGTTTCAGTACCTAAGCTTTCTTGAGAGCTGCAACACTAACAGACATTATGTGATGCTGCTTTCTATTGCCTATTGCCAGTGCCATTTGCCCTTAAAAACCAAGTATTTAAATTGTTGCCAAGCACATGGATATGGGGTAGGAGATGACCTGTTGATTTAAAGCCCAGGGCAACACGCCTGGCATCCAAGTGCCTAAAGTTGTTTCCAGTTTTTAAAGACAGAGGCTTCCCAGTTTAAAGTAAGAAGACTAGTTTGCTAGTTCTGCTCTTAGGCCTTTGTACAGGACTGGAAATGCTAGAAATGCTTAACTTTATTTAACCTATAATTCACATCGAGATAGAGAAAAAGGATCCCATTCAGATAACTGGTACTGTTCTGTGGGAGCTTGGAAGATACAAATGTTGACAGCAATATAGACAATGGAGGCCTGGCTTATGAATTTCCAGAGAGAAGTTTCAGGTCTATAAGGAGGTCATCTGTTATTTTGTATGAAGATTATTTGATTCTTGTCATCTGGGGCTGAACAATCAGCTGTGATTAACAAGATACCAGAACTACTAAAGGAAAACCTTTGCTTTGCTAGGATACTAAATGATGATGAGTTGGATTTGAGACATTAGTGGTGATTAAGAAGAGACAAGTCTCATTGAAGTGAAATCTTCTGCAAAATGTTTCCTGAGAGTCAGCACACAGAAGCTCTGTTCCAGACGTGGCCAAAGTTGTACCTAGGGCTGGCAGCTGAATTTGGTAGTGTAAGAGGCACCCAGGTGGTACTGGTTTTAAAATGTCAAGGAGTCATGAGAGCAGCTGTGGTTTGGCACTTTGTCACGGGTGTAAAGTCCCTGATGAGAGCCCAGGAGAGGCTATTAGTAAAGGTGCATCCTAGTTGCAACAGAAAGACCCCAGTATGTTGGAGATACCAGTACCATGGGATGATCATATTGTTTAGAATTTGGAACCACATTGACATAGTTACTGTTGAAAAAAAATTAAACATCAAAATAGCTTCTCTTTGCATTTAGAATAAAATCTACACTCTCTTATAAAGTCTACAAGATATTGGTTGCTCAATTCTCCTCTTGCCTCTTACTGTTCCTGTCCTGTTTTCAGTTCAAGAACACCCTTTGTTTTTATTTCTCAGTGCATTGACACTAATTATTCCATTGCCTTGATTGTCCTTTCTCCTAGTCTTTATTTACCTAATGCAAGTTCTTCTGAAGAACTCTTTTTAAAATGCCTATTTAGAGGTATGTTCCATTAGGTGTTTTGGTATGTTCAATTTACTTCTATATTTTATTTGTTTCCATCATTATAATTTCTCTTCACCATTTATTATTATTATGAAGTAAATTATTTCAGTTGTACTTTATCATCAGTATCTTCCATTATAAGTTAACTCTCATGAGGGCCAGAACAATTTGTATATTTTTCTTTTTAGTTTTTACTATTAGCTCTTTACATTGTTAGTTTTGACCATATTTATACCCTTCTACAAATCTTTCCAAATTCATCTCAGCTTTTTTCCATTGATCAAGTCCAATCTTGCTGCCAATATTTTCATAAATATGTGGCCTTCCACTGTTGAATTATTAGGAGCAACATCTTTAAAGAAAATTGACTATCTTTCTCCCAGCAGCTATCAATTGCCAATACTTCTTTGGCCAGGGATACAACTTCCTTTCTACCTCTTCTCTCTATGCTGGAATTTGAGATGACCTAAGCTTGCAAATGTCTTGGGCATGCTGTCAAAACTACTATAAATTCTTATGTACTGTAGACCAACTCTTTGCTGAAAATTCTGTTTTATATTTGTATTCATCCACCACATCTTACTCTTAAAGTCCTTCTACCCACCTATCACAATGATTCCCAAGCCTTGGGTAGAGGAGGTGTGTTTATAGATGCCCCAATAATGTCTGAGCATTCCATAGCACATTCTTATTCTCTGCATTTTGACCAGGTGAGGCTCTATGTTAATTACCATCTACTGCAAATAGAAGTTTCTATGATGATGCTTAAGAGATGTACTAATCTATATGTATAGCCATAAGTAATTAGGAGCCAGTTTAAAAACATATCCATTTAGCAGAATAATAATATTAGGCTCTTGCCTTTATCCTATAGCCTATGCAGTCATGGGTTCTTGACACTACAATAGTCCCACATATGAGTTCATCTTGTTGAGTGGACCTTAAATACAGCCAGAACAATCCAAAATGTTAGACCAATGGGTATTAATTGCCAAACAATCACTATTATACATTGCATGGTTCACAGCTGGGCAAGGCTAATGAATTAACCTTTTCCTCTTGTAGCCTATGTTTCACCTTCCAGCACGACGAAAGTCAGCAAGTACAAATGAAGTTATCAGGGGAGTACCAACTAAATTTCTCCATGTTCCACAACTCAAAATGTGGTGTCTACAGCAAGAGGGTAAGAAAAAATGTATATCTTTTTTCATTGGGGGTAAAAATAGTTACTACACTTTATTCCTAGTAACAGTAGTATGTCACTGGCCGGCCAGTCTTGGCTTCCCTCAACCCGTAGAGTGAACAGGGTCCTAGTCAGGTAGACAAGGCGTTGGTGAAGAAATGACAAACAGATGCAGCACAAGGGAGTGCAGATTCTGAATGCAATTTCTACAAAATAGAAATCAGGCTTATATGGTATAAAGAGAACAGGGCAAACTACGGAAGTCACGTAGACAGGAGATGGCTACATCAAGGTCAGTGAGAGCAAGCAGCCAAGTGCAAGGCGGAGGAGCAGTGGTGTCCTTCTTGGGCTGAGTTGTCCTGGCAGCCCCAAGATAAACTCTCAGGGTCTGTCTGAACAAGTTGCTGAAGGTCGTATTCTAGCATTCCTTGGCTGTAACATAAATAATTAGTGATGGGAAGCCCTACAACTTCTAACTTCTCACTGGCAGTAAAACAGTTTTTCTTTGTGTGTGAGACTGCTCTTATAATAAGTGCCTAACTGCTGTCTCTGACTCTTGAGATGCCCTGTCTGGTAAGACAGCTTCTTAGTAAAAATTCCAAGCTAATTACAGCTAGGGAATCTATTAGGATTATTGAAACACTGTGAAAGCCAGGAAATAATGTTCAATCTCAGTTTTAGCTATAACGAAGTATTTCTTAGGGCACCTTTATGCCTGAATAAAGAAAGCACACAAATCTCTCCACAGACTTAGCAGAGATCAATCTGGAACACATTCAAGTTAGGAGATCCCCACAACTGACTGAAACCCCCAGGAGACAAACTCCCTTTGGAGTCATAGTGCCTCTTGTCCATGATCAGGTTTTAGCCCTAATACTGTAGACCTACTGGGGTAGACAAGTGCGTGCAGTAGTAGATTCATATGTTGACTAAATGTAGGAATCTAAGCATTTACATGAATCATTATAAAATTTTCAGAGGTGTAGCATCAGTAATAAAAGTATTTTCATGCAATTTGACTTATAGGTAGTGAATAAACAAATATACAAAGCTATTAAACCTCAATATGAACAGTATTATTTATTATTGTAAAATATTTGATTTTTGTGATAATTTGGAAAGTTATTTTGAAATATATACCTTTAATTATTGATAAAATTCCATGTGTTTTTGGCATGATCCACTTGGATTTCTTCTTGTATGAGCTGTCTTAAACATCTTGTGAATTACAGCCTTCTAAACCAATGTTAATGTTTTAAATGAGAGTCCTATAATTTCTACTTCAAATTGTTCCCTAATTGTTCTGAGTTCCGGTCTTGTTATTCAATGCATCTTCTTTCTGAAGTCATTTTGCTTTCTTTCTTTCTTTTTTCTTTTTTGTCATTTTGCTTTCTAAAGTGAGTATTCCTTCACAGTATTGCTTGAATATAATTCCTAGTCTCATTTTCTGAAAAATGAGGTATAAAGTGTGAAGTGCTATGGCTCACAAGTCTATAATTCTAACAGTTCTTGTTAAAAGTCTCATCCCCAGTCAATGTAGCACATGCACACAAATATATAATATAGTCATGTCTGTTTACCTTTCTTTTTTTTCTGGAATACGTTATATTTCATCTTCCATACACTTGGCACATATCTACTTATCTTTCAAAACAATGCAAAACATTGATTCCATGGTTGTAATTGAGTGTCAACATCTTAATAAAATTGACCACAGACTGTCTTGTATCTCACTTGCACTTCATTAAACATTCTATCATAGCAGTTATTGCAACTGTGTGTGCTTCATTTCCTTGCATGTCTCACCGTAGCTTTCAAGCATTCCAAGAGGTGGACTACTTTAGACATGGTGCTGGAGCAGCTAAAAATTCTACATCTTTTTTTTTTATTAGATATTTTCTTCATTTACATGTCATACAATATCTCCTTTCCCAATTTCCCCTCCAAAAAAATTAAAACAACAACAACAACAACAACAACAAGAACAAATCCCTGTTCCTTCCCCGTCCCTCTGCTTGCCACCCCATCTTCTCCTGCTTCCTGGCCCTGGCATTCCCCTACACTGGGGCATAGAACCTTCACAGGGCCAAGGGCCTCTCTTCCCCTTGATGACCGACTAGGCCATCCTCTGCTATACATATGCTGCTGGAGCCCTGAGTCCCACCATGTGTACTCTTTTGTTGGTGGTTTAGTCCTTGGGAGCTCTGAGGGTACTAGTTAGTTCATATTGTTGTTCATCCTAAGGGGCTGCAAACCCTTCAGCTCCTTGGGTCCTTTCTCTAGCTCCTTCATTGGGGACCCTGTACTCAGTCCAATGGATGGCTGTGAGCCTCTACTTCTGTATTAGTCAGTTACTGTCAGAGTCTCTCAGGAGACAGCTATATCAGGCTCCTGTCAGCCAGCACTTGCTGGCATCCACAATAGTGTCTGGGTTTGGTGATTGAATATGGGAAGGATTCCCAGGTAGAGCAGTGTCTGGATTGTCCTTCCTTCAGTCTCTGCTCCATAATTTGTCTCTGCAACTCCTTCCATGGGCATTTTGTTCCCCCTTTTAAGAAGGAAAAAAGCATCCACACTTTGGTCTTCCTTCTTCCTGAGTTTCTTGTGGGTTGTGGGTTGTATTTTGGCTATTCTGATCTTCAGGACTAATATGCACTTATCAGAGAATGCATACCATGTGTGTTCTTTTGTGTTTGGGTTACCTCACTCAGGATGATACTCTCCAGATCCATCCATTTCCCTAAGAATTTCATGAATTCATTGTTTTTAATAGCTGAGTAGTACTCCATTGTGCAGATGTACCACATTTTCTGTATCCATTCCTCTGTTGAGGGACATCTGGGTTGTTTCCAGTTGCTGGCTATTATAAATAAGGCTGCTATGAACACAGTGGAGCATGTGAAAATTCTACATCTTGATTGGAAGGCAGCCAGGATGAGGCTCTCTTCCTCACTGGGTGGAGCATCAGCATAGGAAGAGACCTCAAAGTTCACTCTGACAGTGACACCCTTCCTCCAAAAAGGCCATACTTCCTCCAACAAGGCCACACATCCTAATATTGCCACTTCCCATGGGGCAAAGTTATTGAAACCATACCAACTCTTTGCCTTATTTGTTGTGAAATTTTTCATTATTTTTCAGATTGTCCTTTAAGTTTGATTATGGAATAGTTGGATGATTTGGTTGTTTTATAGGGGCTTTTAATCTGTATAAAGTCAAGTTTATTAATGTTTTAAATTATTTATTCCATTATCTCCAGCTTAGAAATTTCTATTCCCATTAGAGATTTGATAAATATTTACTTCTATTTTCTTCCACTTTATGGCCCACATTTCTTAAACAGTTTTCTCAATAATACATTTATAATTTACTTTATGGTACACAATAAATGATTCAATTTATTTTCTCTAGATAACTACATGTCCCAATATCATTTGTTAGTATTCTTTTTCTTGCCCTGTGATTTGAAGTACTTTCTTTATCACACACTGGCTACATGTATATAATACGATGAACATGGATGATGAATGAAATTTTGTTGATCTGTGTTTATATTTGTTCCTCTGCCTTTGCATTTTAATAAGGATTGATTTGCAACATAAATTTCAAATGCAATGGCTATAAATAAAACATTTTATACCTGATAGGAAATGACTCCTTTTATTATTGGTCTTTTAAAAATTTTGTATGACTATGTTTTGCATTTTTTGTCCTAAAATTTAGGATTATTTTGTCAGTTTCCCAAAGGAGACTAGTTAATATTTTGGTTAAAATTCAAGTAAAGTTATAATTTTTCAAAGAAATGTTTTTTTTTTCTTTAGCACACTCAGTCTTCTAATTCAGGAACATGATACTTGTCTCTAATTATTCAACTGTTATGTATGTATTCCTCAACAATGTTTTATAATTCTTTTTGTAGATTTCATATGGTCCTAATTAAAATTACTCCTAAGATTTTGGATTTCATTCAGTAAACTTCTTCATTATGACTGAGAATTTAGCCAACTGATAAAATGAAATCAGAATATTGGGGGCTGTATTCTCTAGGCTATATAGTTTGGTGGGGCTTGAGACCACAATTGTGAAGAGTATGTAGTTTGGTCTCTATACAGATGCAGCTGTGAAATTTGCTTCTGTGATTTTTATGTATGTGACTTTGACCAAGTTATGCAAACTGTAAAATCTGGCTTGCCTGTTTCATAGGAACTGGTAAAAAAAAATGCCAGATACTGAAAGGGAACGCTTAGCACAGCATTGCAGACATAAGAACTGTTCAATAAATGTGTGTTATTCCTCCTGTGCTGCTTATATGCCAGTGGTTGGGCACACAGAACAAAATAGAAAATAGGCTTATCTTGGAAGTTTCAGACTGTCAATGAGCTGGAGATGTATCTTAGTGGTATATGCTGAACAAGCATGCATGCCTAAGATTGATCTGCAGCAGCTTTATAATACTCAGATTGCCACAATTATCAGAAAACAAAAAAGTGAAAACAAGAAAATCTGGATACAGAAACAGAGGAAAGTGAAAAAGGTAATGGTAGTCAAGAGAAGGACTTCTAGAAGTCTTTCCTCTGAACTAAACTGTGTCGTGGAATTATTGCTGAAATCAACCAGAGTCCATGCTGCAGAAACTCCAGAGACTGGGAGGCGGGACGCTAAAATAAACAATGTGCCTTTATATAGCAACTCTCCTGCCTATCACTGGGAAGTGAGAAGAGAAGGGTCAAGAACTGATGTGTGGAGAAATCTGGTCTGATGAGTGTGAGTATGTAGGGCCAAGAGATGCTTATGTAGCATTGTGTAGTTCAAAGAGTGTACCTGTGTAATTTTCTGGCTGAGGCTAGAAAGGGAAGTGAAATTTCCTTGGGAAAAGAAATGGGGAAGAACCTGAAAGTCCTACGTTATTTATCATAACATTATTTTGATACAGTTTGTGATACTTAGCTAAAAGGGCAGATGGGTCACTCCTTCTGTGTGTGTGTGTATGTGTGTTGTTGGGAGGGAGAGATTGGTATCTCTGCATGAATGGTTATTCACATATGAATGGTTACTCACATATTCTTGCTTTTTGAGACAAGGTCTCTTGCAGTCCAAACTGGCTGTGAACATGCTATATACTTGAGAACATCCTTGAATTTCTGATCCCCCTGCCTCCATCTTTAGACTGCTAAGATTACAGGGATGCATGGACACAGTTTATGCAGTGCTGTTTTTTTATTATATATTTTCTTTATTTACATTTCAAATGTTATCCCCTCCAGAAACCCCCCTATCCAATTGCCCCTCCCCCTGCCACTATATGGGTGTTCCCCCATCTACCCACTCCTGCCTTCCCACCCTGGGCCCTGGTATTCTCCTACTCTGAGGCATCGAACCCCCTCAGGCCCATGGGCTTCTCCTCCCACTGATGTCCAGCAAGGCCATCCTCTGCTACATATACTTCTGGAGCCATGGGTCCCTCTGTGTGTATTCTTTGATTGGTGGTCCAGTCCCCAGGAGCTCTGGGAGTCTGCACAGTTGACACTCTTGCTCCCCACATAGGGTTGCAACCCCCTCTGCTCCTTCAGTTCCTTCTCCAACTCCTCCATCAGGGACCCTGCGCTCAGCCCAAAGGTTGGCTGCTAGCATCCACCACTGTATTTATAAGGCTCTCGCAGAGCCTCTCAGGAAACAGCCATAAAACCAAGGGATTCATGCATGTTAGGCAAGCACTTTTCTATCTAAGCTATATCCCTATCAAATAGCAGACATTCTTTTTTTATTATTATTAGATATTTTCTTTATTTACATGTCATACAATATCTCCTTTCTCAGTTTCCCCTCCAAAAACAAAAACCAAAACAAAAAAACAAAAACATAAAACAGACCCACCCCCAAATAGAGAACATTCTTACTTGGTTCTTATGCACAGCAGAATTTGAATTCTAGTCTCTGGGTTTTTTTTATATAGGCAATAAGGAAGAAGAAATTTATTTGGGTATGGCATTACTTGGGGGTCAAATCAAACTAACATTGTTAATCTGAAGCTTTAAGAAGGAGCTAGCAGATGAAAAGCACTGTGAGGAGACTAAGTCAAAACAGCCATTGCCTCGTGGTTCTGCTTCTAAAGCCTTTAGAGTCCCAAGAATAGCACCAAGATACTACTTAGCAACAATGTTTTAAATAAAATGTCCATGATTAAATACCATATTTGAGGCATTCTTGAATACCACTGTTTTCTGAAGAAGCCCTCAGTGACAAACCAATTCATGGGTTTCATTTGACAGACACATCCACCGGGGCTCAGAGGAGAGGAATGATTCTGGCACAGTTGTACGTGGAGCTGCTTAGCAGAGTCACCACAAAACCGAGGTCTCTTGACTCACAGTGCCCTTTCACTCCATGATAACATGAGCCTGTTTATTTTTGGAACACCCTCTAGGCCATCTGTCTTTTGTCTCTTAGTCATTCTTTACCCTGGGATCTTCTTGTGCATGTAGGACATATGTTAGAAACCCACTAGGTTAATTATTTTTCTTTTGGAAATTGGAGTGATGAGAACACAGCACAGAATGAATGAAGGGATGGAGGAATATTTTTCATAAGTGAAATTGTCATTTTGAGTATTTTCCTTTCCTATAGAGATACTTCTAAAGAGATTTTTAATTAAATATTTTATTTTCTTAGGATCAAGACTCCCTATCTGTGAGGGGTCTTTGAGATGGGTCTCCTCCTCTTCATGACACCTCATAGAGTCATTCTTTTAAATTTCTTTTAGTTTTTGAGATTCTAACATAGTTACGTCATTTCCCTTTTCTCTTTCCTTCCTCCAAGCTTTCCCATGGATGCTCCCTTGCTCTCTTTAAAATTCATTGCCTCCGTTTTCATTCATTGCTCTCTCTCTCTCTCTCTCTCTCTCTCTCTCTCTCTCTCTCTCACACACACACACACACACACACACACACACACACACACACACACACCCATTCAA
>JADRCD010038245.1:0-10854 GCA_019843815.1 Montemys delectorum | reverse complement strand
ATAGTCCGAGGTAGGTGAAGGTGGAGGGGGGCGTTGCTGAGTAATCTGGAGTGGCTGCCAGACGGGGCAGAGAGGCGCAGGGCTCCTTAGGGAGCGGGTGTGGTTCACTGAGCATGCGCCGCAGACTGGCTCTAGGAGCTGAGGATGAGGTGAGAGGACCTAGGTCTGAGATAGTTGGGACTATGCGTGATATTTCACTTTTGAGTTCCCAATATTAAAACAGTGTTCCTGATGTAGAGGGGCCAACATTCCTGGTCTCCTAAGGACGTTTTATTAGTGTCCTGAAAATCTTTACTTTCAGGCAGCCTATTAAGGAAGACGTGGCCTGGGGATAGAGCCAAGTTCCTATCAAGTGTGTCTTTGGGTGTATTGACTCAGAACTGTTACTAAGAGTGAAATATTCGACATGAATTTCCACGTTGAACACTTCGTTGCGTATATGATGTAAATGCAAGCATGAAGTTAGAAATAGCATTTCGGTGGCATGACAACTACGGCATCTAGACTTTATAGCATGGGTGTAGCTGATAACTGAGCTCTGCGAAGTAAATTGAGTGCGTCACAGGGCTTCCCCGCCGCCGTAAAACAACCCCCTTCCCAGCATCAGGTTGTATGGGAAGCAACCAACACCATTTAAATTAGAGGGTCTTGACGATCAATTATTTCTCGTGTAGATTTTTACATACATTAAAGAAAGCCACACCCATTTCTTCAGTGCAGTATTTCTGAATATTATTTCAGGATTAGACAGTAAACTGAATAGCCCCAATCAGCATGTCGCTACAAGATGGGCTTTGCTCACAGCTCCAACCATGTCCCCTCCCCGTGCAGACTTCCGTCAAAGCCACTGTCATCCATTGTCTACCCCCCTCTCTTCCCCCACCAAGCCCTGCAGTACCCACCCCTGTAAAGACTTGCTCCCAAACAACCTGTGCTACTGATTGTGAGCATCATTCCACATCATGGAAACCGAACTGATGCTGCCAATTTTTTTGTATCTTTTTTTCTCTCCATATTGTGATAGCATGCGTTATTTTAAAAGGTTCAAGTTTTGTTTTATTGCCTCTGCTCCCAATCTCAAGCACCCTCAACTAAATACGGTAATTTTAATAAGCCTGTATGGGTGCAAGCATAGCTGATTCAAAAGGTTTCAAGCACACCGAAGAATAAAGAACTGGGAATATTGGTTATATGAGTTTCCGATATATCTTATTATCCAAGACAATATTTGAATCAAAGCCAGATATTTCTCTGAATGGGACCAAAATTAGAATAAATAGTGTGGTCCAAGGGCTGGAAATGTAGCTTAGTGGTAGAATGCTTGAGGCACAGAGCCCTGGGTTTGATTACCAGTACTGGGGTTTAAAAAAAAAAAAAGGAAAAGAAAAGAAAAAAAAAAAGGAATATTTCGCTCAGATCTAGTTTGATATGGGAGCCATACTGAATTTCACCTTCGTGTTAGACATTTTTGTTGTTATCAAAAAAAATCCTCCTCTCTGCTTAATGCTTTTTTTCTTCTTATATTGGATCAAAATTGGCATCTCCTGGGAGAGGGAAGTTAAATTTGTTGATTTTTATACTGTGCTGGTTCATTTCAGTTTAAATATGTATTGAAGTATATCATTTTCATCTTCAAAAATAACAGAGATGACAGCATCCACTGAAAACAAAATAGATGTCATTGTTTTCTCTTGATTTTGGTAGGAATGGAGATACTGTTGGAAATATATATTTATTTTAAAATGTGAGTATAACAAAAAGGAAACTGAAAATCTTCCATTGACTTTCAACAGGTGGAATTTCTGTTAAGTACTGTCTGGAAAGGGATCCAGATGAATTCATAATTTGTATTTTTGGTTACATTATATGTGATAACATTTGGATATCTTACAGGACCATGGATTAATTTTTGGGATAAATTCCAAGACATTCATTGATCTACTTAATCTATTAAATCATAAATATTTACTGCTTATTTTCATGATGGATTCTGGTACCACCTGCTGAAAAGACTTCAAAAACATACACAAGCATATAACTCACTATTCAAAGATTTTAAATTAATTCTGCATGAAAAACAGATTTTTAAAAAAGAAGTCTGTTAACATCAGACAGTGAGATAATATCAACAGCAAATAATGAGAGGTCTTATTGAGATGTAAAAGTAGACATATTTATGGGGTACAATGTGATCATTTGATACAAATACGCAATTTTTAATGATCAAAGGGTAATAATTGCCTCCATTTCCTTAAGTATTACTGATTTCTGTATATGGGGGACTTTCGTAATCTGGGTTTTTTTCCTACAAAGGACCCAATGGAAAAATTTTATTAAATTTGATCATTGACAATTCCATACAGGTATGTGATTATTCTCCCCTTCAGCACTCTCTTATCTCCTTCCGATACCTGTCAAGCACTAACTCCTCTCTGCAAGTCCTTGTGTACTCCAGAATGGCCTTGAACTCCTCTAGCTGAGTATGATCTTGAACCTCTGATCTTCTTGCATACATTTCCTGAGTGCTACAGTTATACATATCTGCCACCATGTCTGGTTTTATGTGGTGCTCTGGGTCAAACTCAGGGCATTCAAATACTCTACCAATTAATTGAGGTACCTCCTCTTCTGATTATTTTAAAATATATAATTAATTGTGCTGAGCAGTAGTTATCCTACTCTCTCTAGTATGAAATAGAATTCTCCTGAGAATTCAACACAGAATCTCATACACATTAGACAAGTTCTCCCACTAGTGGGTTCTATCCTCACTCCCTATGGTGAAATTCAAGCTTAGATGTTTATTTGTAAGTCCCTTATGGGCAAATCCTTGTCTTAAACATTTCCAAAGAAGTCTATATCTATTGGGTATTCAGTGCTAAAACTTTGCAAAATTGATTGGGTGGAGAGAAACCAGAGGTAGGAACAGAAAATCTGAAAGGCTCACATAACTTAGATATAAGATGTTGGCTAAAGGGCAACAGAACCATGAGTAATGATAAATGCCTGTAACCCCACCTATTTTGGAGCATGGAGTAGAAAAAGGGATAAATTTCTTGAGACCATAAGTCTGACATCAGCCTCGCCAACACAGCAAGACTCCAATTTTTAAAACAGAGGTGGAAATAGAGGAATAGAAATTGGCATTTCGGGCCAAGTCAGCAGGATTTAGTGACTGAAGGCAAGGAAATCAACCTGAACTGTGTATTTTTTTTTTTTTACCTTTAGCAATAAATGGGTATAAGCAATGGTGGGAGAGGATGTACAGGAGAGGGTCTCAATCTGTGAGTCATAACCCCTTTGTTGGAGGAGGTCAAAAAAACTCTTTCACAGGTGTTGCATATAAAGTATCCTGTATATCAGAGTTTTACATTATGATTTATAACAGCAGCAAGTAAGGAAGTATATACAGTCAGGAAGTAGCAAGAAAAATAAATTTATGATTGGGGGTCACCACAACATGAGGAAGTGTATTAAAGGGTTGCAGCACTGGGAAGGTTGAGAACCCCTGATATAAAGGATCCCCTTGGTAATGACAAGAACATACAGTAAGCATTCAATGCTCTCTTAAACATCAGTAGAAGGATTAGACCTGAAGAACCTTTCAGCACTCTCAAGAGTTTATGCAGATACTTAGAAATTGTTAGGGAGCCAGGCATTGCTACACATTAAAGATCAAGGAGGAGCTAATATCTTCATCAAACAAATCCATGGCATAGTAGCAAGGAAGACTCTCTTTTACCTTTTCACCCATAGCATACAGTTTATTTACCTAGAGTTACATGTGCATATTACCAATTAGAGAACTCTCAAATTGTCATGAATACTAGTCATTATTCCAAGAGGTGGGCATTTAGTTTTCATATTTACTGTTTTTGACCCATTGATTGAGTTTATCCACAGCTGGGAAAATAGGAGTAATGAGTTAGGAGTAATGATGGTAACACCTGTTTTCTAGGTACCATTAATACCAGCCATCTATAGTTTACATAAATGTGTACTGTCTTCTGTCACTTTTAAAAATGAAAGTTGAAGAGTTTTGAATTATGAAATTATACTACAATGTTAAAAATGAAGTATGAAGCTGGACACTGGTGGCCCACGCCTTTAATCCCAGCACTTGGGAGGCAGAGGCGGGCAGAATTCTGAGTTCGAGGCCAGCCTGGTCTACAGAGTGAGTTCCAGGACAGCCAAGGCTATACAGAAAAACCCTGTCTCGAAAAACAAAAACAAAAACAAACAAACAAAAAAGAAGTATGAAGTGGGAACATAGCTCACTGGTTGAGGACTTTTTTAGCCCGCTGAGGCCCTATGTCCCGCCTACCCAAGCATATCAAAAGAAAAGACAAGCAAATGACAAGCAAAAGACAGGGAATGAAAAACTCTGCTAACATCTCTGTTTCACTATCATTTCAAGAAATATTTGCCACTTAAGCTAGTTCTAAAGACAGAAATTTGAAA
This sequence comes from Montemys delectorum, assembly GCA_019843815.1. NCBI lineage: Eukaryota > Metazoa > Chordata > Mammalia > Rodentia > Muridae > Montemys > Montemys delectorum. Next base: position 6,393 of record JADRCD010038245.1, on the reverse strand, counting down.
GCAGAGAAATGTGGACAAAGACCAAGCAACAGAAACGGTAGAAAATTTAAGCTTCTATAAAGTAGATTTAGCCTAAAGAGGAGGATAAAGCTTATTAACCTAGGAGATATTGCTTACATTTTAGTTACTGATTTAGATAGCTAATAAACACTGGATTAGCTTTGCCAAACAAAGTAAGATAATAAAACAGCTTCTTCATTCTACCACATGAAAGCATACTTAACATGCGTAGGAATTATTTGTCTTTTATATTATTATTCTAGTTTTTGTTTCATTAAGATATGCCACAATTAAATATTAAGTATTAATATTAACCAAATGTGTGACAACTAAATGCTACAACTCGTGTTCAGTAATGATTGTGAATACCTGAAACCTCCATCACTCAGGGGGGTTGAGGCAGAAAAATCAGGAGTTTAAGGTCATCTCAAGCTACATAGCAAGCTCTAGAATATCTTGGGCTGCACAGAGAGACTTTGTTTCAAATAAAAAACAAACAAACAATGAAACAAAAATCTTGTGTTCAAGACAGATAGCATCAAATAATGAATAAAATAGTTAGCTAAGAAAGCATACTGTAATAATTTCTTCTCTGATGCGGAATCAGTTGAAGACAGCCTTGAGGCACTTTGCTGAGTGCCCAGGTAGTTTTTGAGATGGGAATGCCGGGAGGTAGAAAGGGAAAAAAAAGTAATCTCCGATTTACCTTAAATTCCTCTGCTTTCATTCTTCCAAACTTCACTTCTTGCAATGTCACCTACTTTCTTTGATTTACTTTTACTTTGAATAGAGAATTCATCAGAAATGACAACACAAACAATTTAAAAAAAATCACCCAAAGTACAAACTGATTAGGGTAAGTTGAAGTTTGGGTAATAAAGTTATTTAGATAATGTTAAATACCTGCAACATTTTGAACTATTGAAGGATTGGGGAGAAGAACTCTCCACAGGTTACTTGGGAGTGCTATGGGACTTCTCTCTGAATGGAGTATGGGTTTTCCCTAAAGACTTATTTAATTGTATTGTAGATTATTAAAAATCTGCTTCTCATTCTGTTTTTTAGAATCCTAATAAAATATAAAGCAATAAAAAGGACAAAGGAGAAGGTTGAAATTGTGAAAAGAAACCTAACTAGGTAGGTATAGCATGAGATTATGCTATGAATTTTGATATTTTACGTTTTTACCTGTTAAAAGTGAATATTTATAAACAGAATACATTTCAAAATAATTTTAAGGACTATTATGGTTTTCAATTACCATTTAAATGTTTGTGCTGTCTGAATCTCTTCTGTACACACTTGTTTGATCAGAGTTTAGGTTTTCTTCTTTTGAGAGCCTTGCATAAACATTACCAGATTAATATCATTATTATGAGTTTCCACTATAGACCTAGTGTGGCAGTACTTAACAGAATATTTTATTTTAACATGTATTTTAGGTAGCCATGTATAAATATGTTGTGTAGGTGACAAGAGAAGTATTGTGTGATTCCTAGTGTTTAGATTTTATCATGAAATTTTATATTATTGGTTTTGTGGTAATTAAACTTAAATTCAAATGCCCATAATATTCTCTTTTGAATAATGTCTGTTACATTGATATTAGTCAACTGTTAGAAGCTTAACTGTAATTATACAGGAAGAAAAAGTTATGGAAGATTCATTTATTAGAGCATCCATCACAATACAAGTATAATGGGAATAAATGCCTAGAGAACGTTGAACTTTTTCTTTTTCATATTCTTGGATCTGCTCTAAATAGGACCCAGATCTCAACTGACAAAATCAAGAATACAGCTCATATACTTTCAATAACACCGAGGTCCCTCAGAAGCAAACATTAAATCTCATATGAGTTTCATGTTTGCATCTTGTTTGGAACTGTCCAAACTGGAAGCCAATATGGTCATACATTTGAGTGGCATACCTGTTCTAGGCTCTCTCACCTAGAATAGTGTCATAACTGAACAAATTGTGGAGCCATCTGCTAGCTGGTTTGCTCATGGCATTCAGTTTTTCCTTGCCCAGGTAAGACACTTCCTCAGAAAAAAATAAGAACACTTTCCCCCTTTTACTAAAAGAGTTTTCTTTCTGTGTTTTAAGTCGAGTAATGATTATGTAAGAACATTATCAGGGGTCTCATACGTCAGGGAAATTTGCTATGAAGTTGATATGTTTTGCGTTTAACTATTTCCCTTCCTACCTGTTCATGTATTTTCAGGATCTTTTGTTTGCAGACTTCTCCCTGTTTGGTGCTGCAACATGAGTGGGAAATCCCTTCTCTTAAAGGTCATCCTCTTGGGTGATGGAGGAGTTGGGAAAAGCTCACTTATGAACCGTTATGTAACCAACAAGTTCGACTCCCAGGCTTTTCACACCATAGGGGTAGAGTTCTTAAATCGAGATCTGGAGGTAGATGGACGCTTTGTGACCCTTCAGATCTGGGACACTGCGGGGCAAGAACGTTTCAAGAGCCTTAGAACACCATTCTACAGGGGAGCCGACTGCTGCCTGCTGACCTTCAGTGTGGATGACCGACAGAGCTTTGAGAACCTTGGTAACTGGCAAAAAGAATTCATCTACTATGCAGATGTAAAAGACCCAGATCATTTCCCCTTTGTGGTTCTGGGTAACAAGGTAGACAAAGAGGATAGGCAAGTGACGACTGAGGAGGCACAAGCCTGGTGCATGGAGAATGGAAATTACCCTTATCTAGAAACAAGTGCCAAAGATGATACTAATGTGACAGTGGCCTTTGAAGAAGCTGTTAGGCAGGTGTTAGCTGTAGAGGAACAGCTGGAACATTGTATGTTAGGTCACACCGTTGATTTGAACAGTGGCTCCAAAGCAAGTTCTTCTTGTTGTTAGATGTAGGGACTCTTGACAAGTGTGCAATAAGTTGGTCAATCTGTAGTGTAAAAACTACTGTTCTCTCTTGTAGTATGCACACACATACACACACACACACACATGCACATACACACATGTACATGGAAGCATGCTCACACGCAATTGCACACACATAGGCGTGCACACACACATACATGAAAGTACGTGCACACATGTGATTGTATACACACACACATACTCACACACACAAACACACATGAAAGTAAAAGATAATGTTCTGTTTTTGAAACAGAACCTTTCAAATTGAAGTTGTAGGGTGGTTTTTTAAAAAGCTTTATTGAGCCAAGTGTATTTTGCGTAATTCCTGCTATTTTCCCTTCTTGTGTGCCTCAGGACATGTCAGAAATTTTTAGTCCTGAGAGATTTAAGTATTTTTAATCACAGTTTAAACCTAGAACCCAGCCGCATGAAGGAGTGAAAGAGCTTAAAATGTTCCATTAATCAGCTAGCAAAGGCCACCAACAGACTCTTGCCAAGCAGTTTATGTCATTTCTACCAAAGGGAAAATTAAGATTCTGAGCTGTGTTACAAATAATGGAGCAAAATAATGGAAGCAAGAATTTCTAAACATGTATTAGAAAAAGGTGGTGATGATTAGGAATGTAGATGTATAAAACCACACACTGTCATGTTTGAATACTTTGTATGGTTTACTCTCATATGAACTTAAGAAAAATTGTTTCTATAAGAACTACTCTAATGACACTGGAGGTTGGTTCTAATCCATGTGTTTAAGTCACAGGACACTAGTGAATGGATTATACTTAAATATGCCAACCACATTTGCAAATACATGGTTGGCCTGCTTTTCCTTCATTAAGTCTACTGCTGCTGCATAGAGATGTTGCTTCTTTGACAACTTATCAATTTAGTGATACTGCTTAGTACGTGGCTTCGGGTGCAGTGCTCTCTGCCTACATTTTACACAGTCCTATGGTTCACCACGCTGGCTCATGCAGAAGGCCTCAGAAAGGACTGGAGAATAATGGGCTTTTCTCACAGGTTCCTTAACTCAGTTGTTTGTTAGATCTCAGATCTCAGGAGGATCTGATTCTTAGAATGTCCCACCAGATGTTCAGCTGGCCAAACTAGGACATTAAAACTGGCAAAAGAGCAGATTTTTTTTTTAACTTTGTGTTAAGATGAATTTCTCATAGTTAAATTTGTTCAAATGTGGAATAGACTGCCTTAATCTTGAGCTCCCTCCCAATAAAAGTAGTCACTGGATGACCATTTGTTAAGGAGAATTACTGAACTGGCTACATGTTTGGTATAAGGTCCCTTCAGGCTTACGTTCTGAATATACAAACTATGTCAGTGCCATGTCCTGGTTGGACTTACATGAAAGTAAAAAGTAAAAGTTAAGACTATAGAGAAGACCTTCAAAAATCCTCAAGCCATTCTGGGATTAGCCTTTAACAGCAACCACTATTAAAAAAATATCCCAAAGGTACCATATTCATAACAAAAATGGTTTGACAATTTTTGAATATCATGACTGCCAATTGTATATACTGTATTCTGAGTGTGCCATCTGGTTTTTTTAATTGGTTGTTCTGCATGGATTTTAATCTGTGCTTTAAAACATGTATGACAAAAAGTATGAACTAATGTAGAGAGGGACAGTTAGATAAGGCCCCCAAAGAGATTTAGGCCTGGGATTGGGTGGGAGCATTCACAGGAATACAGCCTAGAATTCTCCATTGTAGCCACACATGGAATCAGCCTTACATGTGGGACCTTATGTGCTTTGAGAACTCTGGTACTTTTGGCCACATAGACAAGAGTAGGACAGTATTTATTTCAACTCAGACTTACTCAATATTTCTAATTATTGTATAGTCCTGACCCTATTGTCCAATTAATTTAGATGCCAGAAGTCAAAGCCAGAACTGGGACCCCACAACTCTTAAATATTGGTTCCTATCTTGCCTATGCCTATAGCCAGCCACACTGGTTTCAACGTTCTACAGTCATTTTGCTACAATCATGTTAGGGTGAAAATCTGTACGTCAGACTAATAAATGGTAATTATTTTTTAAGTGCATGAGACCTGGGGCCTTCTCTTTCTACTTGCACTCTGCTTATAATAGTTTCTATCTGTAGATCTCAGGCCTTCATAAAGATCTCCATCAGCTCACAAAAAGTATTTGTCTCTGTAGAGTGGCATGTGATCATTTGAGTACAATTAAAAGTATGTGAGGATTCAGTTCCTAGACATCCTGTCCATTGAGACAAGTGTTAATTTATTGGCAGGCATACTGAAGCCCTTTTCTTTTTAGCCATACTTTTTTTCCCTACCAAATTACTTCACAATATCAAGCACTTAACAACATGTGACAAAACAGTGACATTTTGTGAGTAACACTCAGTGGGTGTTGACATAGTTTGGGTAAGATTAAAAACACCAAAAGCTGGTATCCATGGTACCAAGAACTGTGCATATGCGTTCAGAAATAGACTGTATATCTAGAATGTGCAGTGAAATATTTTCAAAAGGTGTTTTTAAATGAACACTAGGTATTCGGGATCGTGTATTTCTAATTAGAAGTATACTGGTTTTCAATAGTCCATTAAAATATCACATAAAATATTTAGTTTATTGTCACATATTGATTTTCAAGGGGCTTCAGATTCCGTATGTCTTCAGTGGATTGATGAGTTTCAGGTGTCTTTGTGCCTGCCTTGGCCATCTCTACTTTATCCTGAGGTATTCCACCATCCTCTTGTTGCAGGTGCTGCTAAAAATCTCAAAAAATGTGGATAAGATATTTTGTTCCAGTTGTTTAAAAAAATCATCTGTGTCAAAGTGAATAAAAAGTGCATTTTGAATAACCAGCATACAATGTTTATGGAGTTTTATTTCTCTCCTTTTCTTCTTTTGAGCAGTTCGTCAGTATAATAGATATACCTGTCAGGCAAGTCCCTGTCTCAGATGGTACTTGATGTGGTCTCTAGATCATTTTTTTTGTTGTTTTGGTTTTTCAAGACGGGGTTTCTCTGTGTAGCCCTGGCTGTCCTGGAACTCACTGTGTAGACCAGGCTGGCCTCGAACTCAGAAATCCTCCCGCCTCTGCCTCCCAAGTGCTGGGATTAAAGGCATGCGCCACCATCACCCGGCCTGTGGATCATTTTTTATCTGATACTCCAAGTGGCTGTCCCAATTTTCATGCAGTAGTGACTGAGAAACAAACTCAAAAGATTTAAAGTTAGATATTCCTTTTATTTTAGACCCCTCAGTTATGCATAGAGAGTGCGGGGACCAAAATCTTCCACTTGATTTTTAACCATACTTTTTAAATATTAAAATATTATAAATATAAACAGACTATACACAGTCTTTTTATTTTCTTGACTGATAAGTGGCCTAGACATTAAAAAATATGAAAATATAGATAAAACAGGTCAGAACAGAAATGATAGTTTTTAAGACAAAAATCTTCTATTCTCTTGACCTCCCATATTTTGACCATTAATGTT
>JADRCD010038228.1:0-12129 GCA_019843815.1 Montemys delectorum | reverse complement strand
AGTCCCCAGCACCACAGAAAAGTAAGCATGATGGTACAGCCCTGTAATTCTAATGCTGAAGAAGTAGAAGTTGAAGGATCAGAAGTTCAAGATCATCCTCAACAACATAGCAAGTTTGAGGCCAGTCTGCAATACATGGCACCTTGTTCAAGTGGAAATGTAAGGGTTCTTTGGAAAGTCAGTTGGATGGGGTTTTGCTGGGGCGAACACCTGAAGGAACGTTTAGCTGAAGCAGGCACAGGTATAAGGATGCTCTGCTAGGGCCAGGCAGTGGTGGCTCACGCCTTTAATCCCAGCACTTGGGAGGCAGAAGCAGCCTGGTGTACAGAGTGAGTTCCAGGACAGCTAGGGCTACCCAGAGAAACCCTGTCTTGAAAAAAACAAAAAGGATGCTCTGCTAAAGCAAGCATACGAAAGGATGAAGGATTCTTTGCTAACAACACCTTGCCTCAAAGCCAAACAAAAAAAGGTCCCGCAAGATGGCTGCATGGATTAAAAGTGGCTTTGCAAGCCTAACGATTGCTGACCTCTAAATATGCTCTGTGGCACACATGTGCCTTTTAGATCACATATAATAATAATAAATAATAATAATAATAATAATAATAATAATAATAATAATAATAATAGAAACTTTAAGAAACAAAAGATTTTAAAAAATTTAAGAAATGTTTTCATTATGGTTAGATGTCATTTTATTTTCTTAGTCACCAAAATGTGTGTGTTTCTAAGGTTTAAAATATTACTAAGATCCCACTTTTAATGTTGATTAGTTTTGCCAGGCAGTGGTGGCACACTTGGGAGGCAGAGACAGGTGGATTTCTGAGTTCAAGGCCAGCCTGGTCTACAGAGTGAGTTCCAGGACAGCCAGGCTATACAGAGAAACCCTGTCTCAAAAAACCAAACAAAACAAAAAAATGTTGATTAGTTTTTATTACTTGTTCTCCATCTAAAACACTGTTTGATCAAACTCTTGCTTATGGTGAAAAAAAAACTATAACCTGTCTAGAGTAGCTCTTGATCTGCTTTGCCTTGCCTTGTTGGCTGGGTGTCCTTTTATGAGGAACATAGGCCCTGGGCTAACAAAAGGATCAGGAAGGCAAGATCTGTTCATTCACATACTAGGATAAACATGACTCCTTGTGGGGAAAGACAAGCACAGGTCCTCCAGATGTGGGGATATTTTTTCCAGCTCCATTGCACATCAATTTTAGAAATTCACTCTAGGTAAGCAGTTTCCTTTTGGGGAACTGCTAAGTTCTCTATAGCCTGTCATTTGTGATGTTTACTCACTGAGACCTTTCAGTAGATGGAATTTGCTTTCAGTATTTGAGTTAAAGCAAAGTAGGTTAAATGGAACTCACTTATCTGTCTTATCTTTCTGGCTCAAAGGCATTTTAATTAATTAATTTATATTTATTTCTCTGAAGTTCATGAATTTAATTCTAGAACTTTTAAAATAAAATAAAAAATTAGGCAAAATAAGATCCTTCTTTTCAAGTCATATGCTAACAACATCATTTAATGAATTGAAGGGTCTCTCCACTAAAAGAAACATAGAACGAAAGATGTTACAAACATAGAATCATTTTTGGTATCAAAGCAGGTTTTCAATTTAAGTCTATCTGGGCATGGTGAGCTCATGTCTACAATCCCAGAACTCTGGGAAGGGAGGGGAGGCAGGGAGGGAATGTTACTATAAATTCAAGATCAGTCGAAGAGGGCTACAGTGTAAGTCTGTTTCAAAAAGCAAAACAACACAACAAAATCCCCAAAGTCTAAATCTTTAAATTCTTTACAAATTCTTAAAACTATTTTACAGTCTTGCTAATGAGTATTATAAGAATTTTTTAAGTGCCAATTTTGCATCTAGAAAATGTTTGCAAAAATGCACAGCAGGCCAGCAGCAATAGGGTTTCTCTGTGTTCTGCTTCCATTTGTTATGACATTTCCAGTTACATAATCTCTCCATAGAGAAAGAGGAGCACCACAGGGAATTAAATGTGTCAAATCCATGGGTGTGGGTCTCTCCTCTATATGAGCACTTGGTGCTTAATGCACAATTCTTTCCAGGTTGCATCCTTGGTAGTTGCTGGGCTCAGTCATTTTCAAACTCCATTTTCATTCTCTGTGTTTAATTTTAATATATATCCTGATCCCCCATTATTTTAATGCCAGTGATTCCAATAATGAGAACAGTGTGTCTCATCAAAGTGCCAAGCCTATCACATAGTAACTGCCATAATAAGGGCAGAGGAAGAGCAATCAATCATCGATGAAGAAGCCCCTGTCTTTGTCATATGAATTAAACAGAGAGGAGCACATGAATCTCAACATTTATCTACTCCTTATTGAGTAGAAGGAAAAATGTCATGCCTCATTTGCAATCCCCACACATTGTTCTCACAGCAATTTGGAATCAGAAGGCTAATTCTCATGATACCAAGGAGCAAGAGAGACAGATGAGCTCTATAGAAGACCACCAAATGCAATCTCCACCCTTTGCTTTGAAAGAAAGTCTAATTGCCCGAAACACATTAAATCTATTTGATGGTAAATTGCTATTTCAGTCACATAAGCTAGTTCTATATCTCAAAGGGAGAGAATATGTATTCATGATTCTGAAAACTCAAATGTTTCATGTTGGATTGCTCCATGAAGCCATGAAAAATGAACTTGGAGAAGATATGAAAAATTTATGCCTCGTGCTTCTTGTACATTTCAATACCAGATTTTAGTGTAATATATAGTGATAGTTGCCATAGCAACAGTGATCCAGGACCTTGATTATGCATATAAGAAAACTGGCAGCAAGGTAGAGCAGCTTTAAGCCAGAAATAACTGCCTTGCTCACAGTCCTACAGTTGTGTCAGTTTTATATCAATTATCTAGATTTGTGCTGTGAAAATTACTGATCAACTAACTAAATTGTGAGCTCTGAGCTGATTCTTTTGATAGCTCTCAGAACACTGGGGCAGAATGATATACAGCAGATAGGAATTAGATTCGTTTATCTTGATTGCTTAAGAAATCAAGAAAATTGATGAATGTTGAAATAGATATAATTAAGAAAAAGGAGAGCCCACACAGTTTTTGATTAAGTAGTATGGTAACAGATAGGTGTTTTTTTTTTTCACCTAAATGATGCAAAATCACCGTGGAATAAATCTACTGCATACATGGTAAGATGTATCACTCGACTTTTCAACAAAATGGCTGCCAGCATTTAGTATGCTGGCACAAAACTGTGGGACTCTAGCTGCTTCCGTATTTTCAATTATTAGTATTGAAACCTTGTGTTCAAAATGAACCGATGACAGACAATGAGTCAAATATAAACCATAAATTTTTGAAAAGGTTTTCATGAAAATAGCTTTGAGGAGAAAAATAAAATAGAGAGCTTCTCCTAGTCTCGTTTCTAACTTTTCCAACTCAGGGGAAAATGCTACTTTTTACACAGGTGCAATGATTAAACATTTTTTGGCACTATATACTGCCTTTATCATGATGTAAGAAAAAATCCCCAATGACAAAAGTCTACCACTGTGAAAATAGTAGAAATTGGTTTTGAGGAATTAGCTACTTTAGTTATTAAATTTCAGCCTCCTAATAGAGTAGACTCCATTTAAAAATTAAAACTGTGAGGCTAAGCAATTTCCTTAACGTCAAATATAATATCACCTGTTATTATGTTTGTAGAATTTGACCTGGAATCTAGTTTTCTTACCATTATGTGTCTACTGTATAGTCTGGATCAGTGGATCTCAATCTCAAATTTCCTAATACAGTTCTCAATGTTGTGGTAACCCCAACTCTAAAATTGTTTTGTTGCTACTTCATAACTGCAATTTTCTCACGATTATGAATCGTAATGTAAATATTTGGAGGGGGAGCTAGAGGTTTGCCAAAAGAATTATGACCCACAATTTGAGAGTCACTGGTCTAGATTCTGTCTCATTTTCAATACTACATGATCAGAAATCTTTCCAAGTAGTTTTCCATTGGTCACATTCTGTGATTAGCTGTTTTGTTATTAGACTACTTACCTTTCCCATTGCTATGACAAACAGTGACAAGAAGAAACTTAAAGGAGGAAGTCTTTATGTGGACTAATGATTTGAAGGTCTTGTGAATTATGGCAGAGAAAGCACAGCAGCAGGATCACGCTGTAGCCAATTAGGTTGTGTTTGCAGCTAGAGAACAGTGAACTGGATGAAAATGCTCAACTTCCTTTGCCCTTTTTATTTAGTCTGAGATCCCAGTGCACAGGGATGGTGCAACCCACATTCAGAATGGGCTTTCTTTCCTCCACTCAATGTCTCAGCAAATACCCTCCAAGACATGTCCAGAGGTGTGTTCTAGTTGATTCCAAGTCTGGTCAAGTTAACAAGGAAGAAAAACCCTCTACAATTCTCAATGTAACATATTGGCATTTGGTGATTCAAAATAATCAGCATTATTATTTCAGTTAGAAATGTTGGTACAACTCTGGAAATCAGTGTGGCAGTTCCTCCGGAAATTGGACATAGTTCTACCAGAGGACTCAGCTATACCACTCCTCGGCATATACCCACAAGATGCTCCATCATGTAATAAGGACACATGCTCCACCATGTTCATAGCAGCCTTATTTATAATAGCCAGAAACTGGAAACAACCCAGATGTCCCTCAACAGAGGAATGGATACAGAAATTGTGGTACATCTACACAATGGAGTACTACTCAGCTATTAAAAGCAATGAATTTATGAAATTCTTAGGGAAATGGATGGATCTGGAGAATATCATCCTGAGTGAGGTAACAAAATCACAAAAGAATACACATGGTATACACTCTCTGATAAGTGGTTATTAGCCCAGAAGTTCGGAATACAGGAAGAACAACCCACAAACCTCAAGAAACTCAAGAAGAAGGAAGACCAAAATGTGGACACTTCATTCCTTCTTAAAAGGGGGAACCAAATACCCACGAAAGGAGTTGCAGAGACTAACTATGGAGCAGAGACTGAAGGAAGGACAAGCCAGCCTAAATATAGCTATCTCCTGAGAGACTCTGACAATACCTGACTAACACAGATGTAGAGGCTCACAGCCATCTATCGAACTGAGTACACGGTCCCCAATGAAGGAGTTAGAGAAAGGACCTATGGAGCTGAAGGATTTACAGCCCCTTAGGACTAACAACAGTATGAACTAACTAGTACCCTCAGAGCTCCCAGGGACTCAACCACCAACCAAGGACTATACATGGAGGGGCTGATTGTTCTGGCAGCATGTGTATAGTAGAGGATTGCAAATTCGATCATCAATAGAAGGAGAGGACCTCCATCCTGTGAAGGTTCTGTGCCCCAGTGTAGGGGAATGCCAGGGCCAATAAGTGGGAAAGGGTGTGGTGGCAGACTTGGGGAGGGGGGAGGCAACAGGGGTTTGTTCTTGTTGTTTTTGTTTGTTTGTTTGTTTTTTGGAGGGGAAACTGGGAAAGGAGAAATTTACATGTAAATAAAGAAAATACCTAATTAAAAAAAAAAAAAGAAATGTTGGTACAATTGAGGAATTGTGCCTCAGGGTCTCTTCTGAAGGTAGAGTTAGGGCATCAGCAAGCATGCAGGTGCCCAAAGATTGATGGAGGGTGAAAGATCTGCTTCTCTTACATGACTGCTGTCAAGAGGCCTTATTCCCTGTCATGTGGGTATCTCCCTAGAGTTGCTTGACTCCTTTCACAGATTTCCAGTCAGTTTCCCTGGTAGTGAGTGAGCTAAGAGACTAAGGGCAGGTAGCAATACTTTTATGATCTAGTCTAGGTGGTCACGCACCTTTGGTCACTTTCTCCACAAACACAAACCACTAACTATAGCCCACATTCAATGGGAGGTTTTACTTTTTAAGGAAAGCAGTATCATAAAGTATGAACACAGTTTCAAACAATCATACAAGCTCACTCTGGAGTTCAGAAAATACTGTAGCCATGGAAACTGAGAGCATAGGAAAACAACCTAATTTCATGTACTTAAAGGAGCTAGCAATATGGGCACAATGAAACTGCCTACACTAAATATGATGAGTAATGCTATGAAAGTTTTTATTATTCAAAGACTGAGTCCTGATAATACTCTAATGTGTCTGAATAATATAGAGGGGCCTATTTAAATGATACTGTTCCATTGAAATACAATTATAGTAATGCAATGTTTTTCATAGAATGTCAGGCTCACAGTCAGTACCATTATTCAGAAAGATTCAAGGGCAAGACATATTAGAAAAGAGAGAAATGATGTTAAGATAATCTTTTAATAGCTATTTATGTCTTTCTTGTTCTTTCTGAATCTGTTGATTACATAATTGTTTGTTTTGGCTTCATGTTTGCTATATAGCCTTGGTTGGCCTAGAATACGCTCTATAGTCTAGGTTGGTCTCAAATATGTGATCATGCTGCCTCAGCCTCTGAAGTCTGAAAATGCAGAGTTTTGGGGTCCTCTTCAACTTACAGTATCTTTAGCCTCTGACTTTTAAGTTCTCAGTCATGCAAAGCACATCCTCCAACTTTTGTAGTATTTCAAAGCTAGAGAGAAGAGGAAGTGTTTTGTTGTTTTTGTTTTTGTTTTGTTTTTGTTTTTGTTTTGTTTTTGTTTTTGTTTTTTGTTTTGTTAAACTGAGCAACCAAAGGCATCTCTTTAGTGCAATAGGCAGCATGTCTATCTCATAAGCTGGAAAGCTGAATAATCAAGATCTGAACAAGATGGAAAATCAAGCAGAGAGATATAATTAGAATCCCGTGACCTTTGCTGTCTTTTTTCCCCCAGAAGCCTACATAACACCTTATAGAGCTATGAAATCTAGTCATCAGGGAGAGAGTTTCCTGGTAAATTTGAGATTGATTTCTGCAACCAAAGTGGCTGGAACAGAGACCAGCTGTTGATTCTTGGAGGGTATGGAGGAGGGGTAGATAAGATCAAAACATACTGTATGCATGCATGCAATTTTCAAATAATAAATACAAATATTATTTTTAAAGTGCCATTAAAACATAAAACAATTAGCAATAATGGGGTGGGTGAGCACCCTCTCAGAGGTCAAGGGGAGGGGAAATGGGGTGAAGAACTCTGGGAGGTGGGGATTGGGAAAAGGGCAGCATTTGGAATGTAAAAAAATAAAATAATTTAATAAAAACATAAAACAAAGTATGGATGGCAGGGACTTATTAAACTCATTCTGAGACCAAGTCCTACATCATTTTTATCATCAGCAATGTCTTTGAAACTGATATTAAATTGATATTAAAGAAATATAATGCCCAATATAGAGAAGTTGCATATTTTAAAAAAGCAAGAAGTATGTCACCACTCCAAGTTATTATCCATCTCAATGGGAAGTGTATTTCCTTCATTTCCTTCATTCATACCTATTTTACATTGTTGAGAACTGCACTGCCCACAGAACAAAAACCACACAAAAAACCACTTCTTCAAAATATTTTAGCAGCTCTTTCCTGCTGTTTGCAATAGTTGTGTAAATAATTGTTCAGTGAGTTGCCATTTGCTGTATTAACTATTCATCCATCTTATTGGATCTGCTAGATGTTATTACCCGATTTGCTGATGTTGCATTTACTTGCTTTCTCAGATCAGCTACTGCAGTCATTGCTGTCGGCTGTTGTTCAAGTGGCCAATTTGATCGTGTCTCTGCATCTATATATCTGCTGCTTGCTATCTGTTTCTTACTTTTGCTTGCCATATGCTTAATAAATGCAATTCTTTGAAGCCAAAAGCAAGGCTATCATCGATCATTCTCCATGGCAGCATTTGTAGCACTCCAATGAGCTTCCATTTATCTTCCTATACCAGATTCTGCACACGATTCATTCAAGTGTTAGGAGCCTTTTTATTATGTTTATGAATGCCCACCAACAACTCGTGCCTTGAATAAGGACGTGTACTCTGTTAAACTTAATGATTTGACATTCTTCCTCCTTTTTTCATCTCAAACTAAACAAGTTTTAGAATGGTGTCTGCATATATCACATCATGATAAAAATGACTTCATTCACTCCTACCCCTCTTTAGTGATTTTTCTTTTTTTTTTTTTTACTTAGTTTTTTTTTAAAGCTGTCTGTAAAAGGGTTTGAGTTTAAACAAGTTCAAGGACTCTCCTGGGCTACATAGTGTGAATCCTGTCTCAAAAAACAAACAAACAAAAAAAAAACCCAAAAAACAAAAAACAAAAAAAACAAAAAACAAAAAACAAAAAAAAAATAAAACAAAAAAAAACAAAAAAAAAACAAAAAAACATTCCCTTAAGAAAATTTCACCTGTTCAGGAAAGCTTTTTAGATACTTAGCAAAATCATCTTTCTCTACCTTCACTTCAAGTAATTATCATGATTATAGTATGGAGTACTCACAGATAACCCATGCTAACATTCACCAAACTCACAGTAGACTGATATATCTTTTTTTCCACTTAACAGTCATCACTATTCCTGATAAGTAGATTGTCATTTTCATGTCAGGTGTTAATGTGCTCTCTGAGGGGGCAAGGGACAAAAGCAGAGTCTTCTGGTGTTAATAGCTAGTGTCACCGATCTTTCCATGTCCTCCATGAACCAGCCTGTGCCACATAGGCAAAGACCCCTGGCTCTAAATTTCAGTACTTAAGACCTGGGCAACCTCTCTTCCTTTAGCCTCCATTTCATTTGAAACTTCTGATATGTTTTCAAAGCCATTGCTTGACTCGAAGCAATGTTTTCAACTCCTTAATCATCGATGTCCAGACTTTTGCTGTGGCTTGTGGATTCATGGTAAGAGATTTTGGCGGTCATGCTGACAATGAGTTTATGGTAAATAGTGGACAGTCTATTTGGGTGTGTGTTTGATTATAGGTACATGCATGTTCTGGTTCATTTGCATTACAGGAAACTATGGAAACAAACTGCACATTTAACTCTGCTCAGAGAAATGCCCCCCAAACAGTCAACCAATTAGGATTTCTTGAGTACTACGTGCCCAGGAAATGGCAATTGTGGGGAATAAAACATTGCAGCAAGACCCTCAATCTTTGTAAGAACTCTATTCTGGGTTGTCTCTCCAAGAATTGTCCTCTAAAACAGATTAAGACAAGGCCGTTCCTGGAAAAACAGCAACTTTGAAAGGCAGAGGATGGAGACAGGACTAGAAGATGGAAGTCAAATTACAGACTAAGCCCAGAATAGCCTTCACTCACTGCACTGGGGAGTATGCTGTTAGAAATGCCCTTCAGAGGTATCTAGAATGGTCAGCCTAGATACCTTCTATCCTTACATTAGTTAGTAATTAAATGAATATGCAGCACCCCAGGCAGGGATCTGACCTTGAATGAAGATGCTCTCTGCCGCTCAGCAGTCCCCAAAGTTCATCTCTCTCCATCCTTCCCAATAATTTGGGATGGAAAGTTCTCCACTCAGTGTTGTTAAGGGTTAGATATGGTCTTTGAAAAGATAACCCCAGAAGGTTAATATTCTACCTTCACTACCCATGAATGTGACCTCATTTAGAAGTAGCATAAATATGACCAAGTCAAGATTATGACAAGTACTAATCTAATATAGACTGTATGCTTATTTTTTTAAAGAATATGTAGCAGGCAAATAATTTGAGGTGTTGAAAGAACGATGATCAGGAGTTCAAGGTCATCCTCTGGTATATAGTGTATTTGAAGTCAATCTGGGCTACATAAGACATTGTCATACACACACAAAAAGAAAAGTAAACAAAATAATAAGAGGAGGTACTTGTCATGAAAAGCCAGAGACAGATATTCAGGTGTGTGTGGGGTAGGGGGAGTTGCAGCTGGAAACCAAGGAATGCTGAGGATTTCTGGTCATCACTAAAAGATATTTGGAGAAGAAAGTTTCTACTCTTTCTCTCAGAGGAAATGTGGTCCTGTCAATTTCCAGTCTGCAGAATTTTGTCTTTAGCATGTTGAGGGAAGAGATTTCCATTATTTTAAACCATATAGCTTGTGGTGCTTTGTTGCCAGCGTCTTAGGAGACTGCTACAGATGGAGATCTGGGTGGAAGATAACAAACTCAGTCTCAGTCTCTTAGAATGAAGCTGACCTAAAAAAAGATCTTTAGGTGTGGAAGTACCATGAAGACATGAAGACTAGGACATTTGATTGGTGATAAATGGCACACACACACACACACACACACACACACAATACAGGATTACTACATGTAAGAAACAGACACTGGCTGAATAATGAAACTTCCATGCCTATAGTCTACTTTTTATTAAAGAGAAAACTGAGAGCCAGAAAAGATTAGTCTCTTATCAACAGTTAGAGTCAGGAGCAGCCAAAGCCTGTCTCATGGCCACTGGGTGAGTCTGGCACTATAGTAATACCCACACAGTCACTGTGGGCTAAGCCCTGTGAGAGACACGGGCCAAAAGAGCTGACAAAGAGTCCCTACTGAGGGAATGTGCCTGGAACAAAGCAAACTTATTTCCATTCCTGGAACAGAGCCCGGAATACAGGTCATATGGATAACAGGTTGGTGAGATCATTTCCAGTGCTTTTTGTGACCACATTTTCTTTCCCAGAATTATATTAACACCATCCACTCAAAAAAGTAGCATTCCCTTTCAGTCTTGTAGCAACAAAGCAATAGACCAAGACAATAGAAATTTTTTTTTTAAAGATGAAAAAATAAGAAAAAAGAATGGTGCATGGTTTCATTTGTATATTAGCCCTGATTTTCCTCTTACCAGATGACAGAATGATTTTCATACTCTGACATCATTAGAAATGCAGCAACTGATCTTGGTGCCAAATTACAAATAAGAGACAAAAATGCACATAAAAGTACTTTTATATTTTGCTTTAAATCAACATCAACTAACAGCTATTGTATTTTAAAATGTTCATTTAAATGGTGAAATGACTTTCTGATGAACTAAAAGTAGAATCACCTCCCTAGAAAAAGTTTTTCTCCCAAACAGCTCACAATCAAATGGAGAACAGGAAGTGAATGCAGAAGGTTCTTTATGAGGTACAAGGAAAACACCCAGGATGCTCACTGAACAGCAGGGTGTAGAGAGAAGTCACAGGCAGGCATCAGCTTTCCAAATGGACACTTCTAGAAGTGTCTTGACGAAAAAACAGAAGTTTCTCCTATAATGGTAGCATTTGCTAAAGGAGGCAGAAGGAAGAGGAGGATCACAAGTTTGAGGTCACCCTGTATTACACATTTAGTAAGAAAGAAAGAGGGAAAGAAAGGAAGAAATAAAGAGAGAGAGAGATGGAGGGATGGGGGAAGGAAGGCAAGGAAGGAAGGAAAGAAGAAACAAAGAAAGGAAGAAAGAAAGAAAGAAAGAAAGAAAGAAAGAAAGAAAGAAAGAAAGGAAGGAAGGAAGGAAGGAAGGAAGGAAGGAAGAAAAGAGAAGTTACTTCAGAGGGTAAAAGCAAAGAGGTAGACACTTTAGGGTTATTATCTGAAAGCTGGGGGGATTGGAGAGACCCATTTCAAGAAATACCAAGTCTGTCAATCACATTTAGCAGAGTGTATGTGATAAGGGTAGGAAGTCACAGAATGTAAGTTGAGGGTAGACCATTTTGAGTTTGAACACCATACTAAAGGCAGTACAAAGGTATCAATGTGAATCATAGAAAGATTGTCACACAGTGGGGCAAAAAGTAAGGTGGCAATAAGAAAGGGCTAGGGATTGAGATAACTCTTAGAAAATTCTTGTACTGGTCAAACTATGGAAAAGAAAATCCCTTCCCAAGACAAATTTCGAAGAAAGCAAGCAAAACACCCATGGAAGGAGTTACAGAGACAAATATGGAGCAGAGACTGAAGGAAGGACAATCCAGAGACTGTTCCACCTGAGGATCCTTCCCATATTCAATCATCAAATCCAGACACTATTGTGCATGCCAGCAAGTGCTGGCTGACAGGAGCCTGATATAGCTGTCTCCTGAGAGGCTCTGACAGTACTCAACTAATACAGAAGTAGAGGTTCACAGCCATCCATTGGACTGAGTACAAGGTCCCCAATGGAGGAGCTAGAGAAAGGAACCAAGGAGCTGAAGGGTTTGCAGCTTCTTAGGATGAACAACAATATGAACTAACTAGTACCCCTCAGAGCTCCCA
>JADRCD010038227.1:0-13006 GCA_019843815.1 Montemys delectorum | reverse complement strand
ATAGTGGGGCAGTGCAAGCCAAACTAATGCTCAGTGCTCCTTTTCCACTCTCTTTGGGGTCATATTTATATTGCTTCATCACAGGTCCTTCCATATGTTTGCCATATCAAGACATTCTTCCACCTGTGTGTCCCAACAAAACGTCATTTGATATAACTAACTTTCCAAAGAACTAGAAGTTTCCACTTCAGTCTTCTATGACAGATTTTTAGTATGTTCAGGTTTCTGTATCAGAATGCCACACAGATTAGGGTGGCTAAGAAACAATAGGAATTTACTTCTTGTAGTTTTTGGAGGGCGTGGAGGGTAAGTATCTAATCCTTTATTGGTATATATTAAATTTAACATTTTACTCTTGTTCTCTCATCTATTTTCTTTTGAGTCTTCCAATCTGCCTAGTTATTTTCCAAATACCTTTTTACAGTAAAATCTTTTTGAAACTCGAGACAATTTTTCAGAACAACATCCCTTATATGCTTTAACTTACACTCAGCTTTCTGTATTATGTTTTATTATATAAGTTATAGAGGCCACCTCCAGTAGATAGGCACAACCCCTAGATGAAGGATGAAGCCATGCATCCATCTCAAAAATTTTAACCCAGAATTGTTCCTGTATAAAGGAAATTCAGGGATAAAGAGTGGAGTACAGACTGAAGGAAAGGCCAACATAGACTACACCACCTAGGGATACATCCCATCCGCAGACACCAAAGCCTGGCACTATTGCTGACACCAAGAAGTGCTTGCTAACAGGAGCCTGATGTAGCTGTCCCCTGTAATGCTCTGCCAGCATCTGACTGATACAGATACAAATGCTTGCAGACAACCATCAGACTGAGACTGGGGACCCCAGTGGAAGAGCTAGGGGAGGACTAAGGGGGCTGAATTGGTTAGCAACCCCATAGGAAGAACAACATCAACTAACTAGACCCTCTAGAGCTCCCACCATTAAACCAACAAAAGAGTATACATGAATGGGTCCATGGCTTCAGCTACATATGTTGCAGAGGACTGCCTTATCTGGCATCAATGGGAGGGAGGCCCTTGGTCCTGTGGAAGTTCGATGCCCCAGCATAGGGGGGATGCTATAAAGGTGAGGTGGGAGTGGGAGCACCTTCTTAGAGGCAAAGGGGAGGGGATGGGATGGAGGATTTGCAAAGGGGAGACCAGAAAGGGGTACAACATTTGAAATATAAATAAACAAAATAACTAATTAAAAAACCTAAGAGAGTTCCAACCTTTTCCTAATTGTTTTCCTTATATCTAGTCCTTCTTTCCCCTGCTGAGGCCAAAGTCATTTTAATAATAGCTTCTTATTATGTACAGCACTGTAATCCATGGACTGTCTGGTAATTTGTTCACATTGTTGACACAGAAGGGTACCCATATGGATGGTCACATTTCTACCAATCCCATCATTTGATTTCAATTTCTGTATAAAAGGTGTATTTGTCTATTCTCAGATTTTTTTTTTTTTTTCGACATCCTATTTTTTTTTGCTTCCTTCAAGACTACTTCAAATCCAATAGCCCGGATTCATTTCTATTTCTTTTATTTAAATTCCAATGTTTATTTAGGCCCAATCTTCAAGTTGAGCTTGAAACACTCTAACTTTGGATAATTCAGCTTGACTATTATAATTTTGATGGTAAATTACGTGCCATTAGTTCTTTCATATGCTCGCAGTCACCTATTCTATACATAATATTTTACTCAGCGTATTTGTCAATACCAGTAATTTACAAATAATTTACAAAATTTATCTACCAAAAGTATACCACCTGGAAAATAAGTGAATATTTCTATTCCTCTTCAGTTTTCTGATTACCAACAAATATAAACAGTGTCCTTCAATGGTTGATTAAACCTTTGAGGATAAATTCTAGGCTAGAACATAGCAGAGAAATCTTGTGTTTTTCTGGTAAATATTTTAGATAAGGCACAAAAACAAGTCATCCCAAAAAAATGATATATGATTTTAGTTAAATTAAAAATTTGGGATCTATGTGAGAGTGAAATTTTTCTAAAACATTAAAGAAACAGGAGTTAGGACATATCTCGGTCAATGAAGAGTTTGTGATACAAGCCTAAAAAAACCCAATTTGTTCCCCTGAACCCATGAAAAAGATCGAATTGCAGTGGTGTGTACTTGCAAACCTAGAACTGGAGAACTCAGAGTACTCCTTTGACTTGCTGACAAGCTAGCCTAGACTAATTTGTAAGATCCAGGCCAATGTGAGACTTTATATCAAAGAACATGAGAATACCCAATGTTTATCTCATTTGCCCTCATTTGGCAGAAGCGAAACATAAAGAAAGAATGCAATAAGAGATAGGTAACATACCATATTGATTTTTAAAATGAGCTATATCATTATCCATTACGGAAATGTAAATTAACACTACTTTGAGATTTCATCTCACCTTAGCTAAAATGGCTACCATGAACAATAAAAATGGCAAAAGATATTGGCTAAGATTTGGAGGAAGAGGAACCATTATTTATTGTCGGTAGAAATGAAATCTGATACAGTTACTATGGAAATTATTAATATACATTATACTTAATATTTCACTCTTTATTTCTCTCCATTCAACTCTTCCAATCTCCTGACAAATAACATTTCCATAGTACCAATATGCACTAAGATTGGGAATATACTCAAAGGTCTTTGTATTTTGTTGTTGTTGTTGTTTTCAAGAGAGGGTTTCTCTGTGTAGCCCTGGCTGTCCTGGAACTCACTCTGTAGACCAGGCTGGCCTAAAACTCAGAAATCCTCCTGCCTCTGCCTCCCAAGTGCTAGGATTAAAGACAAGGGCCACCACTGCCGGGCAGGTCTTTGTATTTTATTACAGAGATATTTGCACATCCATGTTTGTTGTCCCTGTGTTCACAATACCTTGGGATGATAGATAGATAATACAAATGTGGTTTCTATATAAAATGAAGTTTTATTTTGGTATAAAGAGAAATGAAATGACAAGATTTATAGGAAAGTGTGTGGACTAGGAAATTATTATATGAAATGAGGTAACCTAGGCTCAAAAAGACAAATGTCATGTGTTCTCTCATATGAAGATATTAGTTTTGAATTTTCAGATTATTTTGTTTGTATTGGAGTGAGTAACTTGAAACTAACACCCAGGAAAGGAACCATGAGATGGTGAGAGTTAGAGAAATGTCTTGAGGAAGGTAGTAACACAAATGAACTCAAAGTAGAGAGTGCTGATATGAAGAATGTCAAGGTTTAAAAGGAGATAAGGATGTGGTTAAGGGAGAAAGGTAGGAGCTGGGAAGTGAATCAAGAGAAATATAAACACCAAGGAGCCATAAAACCATTGTACACCAACAATGGTGTACAATTTAGAAGATATCCTAGGCCAATGGTGGCATAAAGCTTGTGTGAATAACCAAATAATAGTTGATTTGACATAAGGCCCTAATATTGTTTGTGTGACCAAGAAACTGATATTAGAAAGCCCAGGAGTCAAGGAGGAAAACCAAATGGTACTACTGGTTTTTGTTTGTTTGTTTGTTTTGTTTTGTTTTGTTTTTTGTTTTTTAAGTGTAGTGATAAAATGACTCCTAATGATATTTTGCTATACTCATAGATTAGTGTCTGGTTCAATCATCATCAGAGTAGCTTCCACCTGCAGAAGATGAAAACAAGTACAAAGACCCACAACCAGACAGTATGCAGAGAGTGAGAGACCTTAAAACACTCAGTTATAAATAGGATGTCTCCATCAGATCTCAATACTCAAGGCTTTGGAAACCTGCATAGAGGATGCAAAAGAGTAAAATAGACAGAGGAAATAGAACACTCAAAGAAAACAAGGACTTCTAAATCAACAGGAGAAAAACTCATGTAAGTCACAGGGACTGAAACAGAATTCATAGAGCCTTCATGGGTCTGCACCTGGTCCTCTGAGCTTTCAGTTTAGTGCTTTTATTGTATTTCTGAATGTGTGATTGAGGGGTTCCCTGATGCCTTTGGCATCTCCTGGGCTCTTTACTTCTTTTGGTTTGTCTTGTCCAACTTCAGTGTGATAGTGTCTGTTTTATCTTCTTATACTTTATCTTGATATATATATATATATATATATATATATGAATAGATGAATTCATATATATATATATGAATAGATGAATAAATAAGTGAATTAATGAAAATCTAGTCACCAAGGTAAAGGTTAACAACTGAATTGTCATTTATGTCTGCTGAGAGAGGGAAAATCAGCCTTCTCCAATGGGCTGAGATTAAGTATATCAACCACTCCAGAGCAGGCCTCATGTTCAGGAGTAGTTGGTCAACATTTAATGGACTGCAGTTTTTCTTATGCTTTTATTTTGTTATAGATTGAAGGTTTTTTGTTTTTGTTGTTGTTGTTGAGGAGGAAGAGGAGGAGGATGAGGAGGAGGAGGAGGAGGAGGAGGAGGAGGAGGAGGAGGAGGATGTATTTGGGGGGCATTTTGTTTTATTTTCTTGATTTTGGAGGTATGTTTTTGTTTTTGTGAAAGAACTTAAAGTTGGTGGATAGGGAAGGGAAAGTATCTGGAAAGACATTGGAGAGGGGAAGAATATCATCAACATATATTTAAATTGAAAGCTTAAATTGTTTTAAATAGTAAAAAGATAATGAAAAAGAAAAAAGAAAACTAGTTTCAAGAGGAAAAAAAAACCTGGGTGAATGAAAAAGCGTATATAGTAAGCCTACTAGTTTATAAATTAACTAAAAAATCCAATAATCAAAACAGATAATAGAAGTGCCCTATGTTGGTGGAAATGATATTCCCAGAAGTCATACATTTTCAAATGAAAAGCCTATTTCTAGATTTCAAATGCCTCCCTTAATTATTGGCCGGGCAGCTCTCAGACGCGCTCCAAACAATGCCAGCTATTGACATTTCTCTTTGTCGCCCTCCAGAACGAGATGTTAGAACCATATTGCTGAAGACACTACTCACTTGGAGTAAGAATACATAAAAATTAGGCTGGAAGCTTCCTCCCTGCTGGCTAGCATTAACAGTGCCAGATGGTTCTATGTGGGCTGCTGTGCGAGAACATTCATCAACAACCTTTTCCACCTGGGAACCCTGCATGCTACAGTAGCAGCCAGCCAAGAAAAAAGAAACATGTCCACATATGCAATTGTCTCATGATAGCATTGAAAAGAACCAATCATTTTCTGAGAGGTCCCAGGCAAATTCATGTTTGGTACCATAAATTGCTTACGGCTGAGAGGAGTCCACAAGGAGAAATTTACTACTGACATTTCGCTAAAAGAACAACTAGTCAAAATGCCTTCTGGATATGTGTGTTTACATTCATAAGACAATGCTGCTCTTAGCCCCAACCACAGATGCTTCTTTTGGCAGAGAGTGGCAGTTAATACAGAAACTCATAGTTCCTCAAAATGTAGAAAATAAGTGACTGTCTAGCCCAAAATGGTACATCTATAGGACCTATCCACAGGACACAGGGGAAATAGCAGATAAGGAGTCAGAAAGATTGATTGTAAGAGCCAGAGGATTAGGGGGACTGCAGCTGCTTATTTAGTAAAATATCCTATGCCCAGTTTTCTCCTAGTGAATATACTAACCTTAGACAAATAAAAGTGAACAAAATAAGAACAGAGGTGAGCCTTAGATTTGAGGCTCATAACATACCTACCTACAATTCACCTTGTCTGTGTTGTCTCTAATTCATCATCACTTACCTTAAATAATAGAGCAACACTCCAACCATACTTCTCAATTTCCTTCCATTATGACATTCTTTGCATCATTTACTTTTCTGAGAAACATTATCTATTTCTTCTTCTTTTAAATTTTTCTCATCCCCATCTTATGATGTATATCATATTCCAATTATACATGATATATATGATTTATGTCAGGATTTCTTAGTCAGTAAGTCACCATGGACATGTCTTCTTATAGAGGGAACAGGAAGGTTGAAGAAGAAATGGAAGGGTTGTCAGTTGGAGGTTTTGTTGTGTTCCATGGTGCCACTGGGTAGTTTCTAATCTGGAGGATGATCCCAAGTAAACACACCTTGCTTCATCTTCAGGCTGTCATTTCCCCAGTGTCAAGCTGTCTCCAGCTCCAAACTCACATCATCTTTTAGGTATATTATGAATAACTAGAAAAGGGAAGCTAAATATATTCAAGCTCAAAGTACTGTTAAGTTACCACAAGCAACCCCAAACATGGCTAAATTCCTCAAAAAACTGATACATTTAATGAGGTTGATTAAGTCAATAAGCATTTGATGCATACATTAAAATAAAATACTGTACCACACAGGCATGTATAATTATTACATATTATTTGTTTTTAATGCTTAAAAGATGGAAATAATTCCTTTTATTTATTTTACTGCATAATGATTTTATCAAGTAATTACATTGCGTTCTATAAATATATACAATTTTAAAATAATTATTTAAATATAAACATCATTTTATTAGAAGAAATAAAACTCTGGTGAATTCTTATTATTCTATAGTTCCCCCTTTAGCACTCAATCAGGTGTTTCTTCTCTTTTTATTCTTCCCTAGGTATTTCTTTACACACTCCCCAAATTTTCTATCTATCGTGTACTTTGTTCATTGTGAGCTGACAATGTTGATACTTTACCATGAAAATTTGCAATCTCAGCAACAGCTACCTTCACTACTTTACTTTTTC
The DNA here is from genome assembly GCA_019843815.1 of Montemys delectorum. Taxonomy (NCBI): domain Eukaryota; kingdom Metazoa; phylum Chordata; class Mammalia; order Rodentia; family Muridae; genus Montemys; species Montemys delectorum. The sequence goes on along the minus strand of JADRCD010038227.1, from coordinate 6,310 downwards.
CTTTGGAATTTTTAAATGTCTCTATAATGGTGACTAATCATCTCAACTTTCAAGTAGCCCTAATAATATGTCTCTTCTAATTAAACTTCTCTCAAGATGAAATATTTTCTTTTGATTTAGAAACTTGGCTTCCCCTCAAGCTAAGCTCCTGGAAAACTTACTATAATCATTGCCACATCTTGCTTCACACTCACTTTTGGGCTTACTGTAGTTATAAAATTTTGTTTTTGTATTTTTATTTTATTTTATAAAATTCTTAGTATGTTTTTGTTATTTGGGAACTTTAATATGAGCACTGAATTTACATCTTCTCTTTCCTTCCTTCAACAACTCCTCCAATGTCTTGTTCCCCATTTCTTCTCAAATTCATAGCCTCTCCTACATGTATATAAATATATATTTTAAAATGAAACTACTTGAGTTCATTTACGGTTACTCATATGTGTATGTGTTTAGGGGTGATCACTTGGGATTGTATAACTAATTAGAAGGCTCATCTCTGGGAAAGACTGATTTTCCCTCTCTTACCAAACTATTATGTTTATTATTGTGAGATTTCCCTCATCCATACTGCCATGTTAAAAATTATTGAAATTATGTAAGGCTTGTTTAGGTAACCACATTGTTGAGATCTTATGGGCTCAGCTTCTCTGTCAAATATAGAAGGCACTATCTTTCGGTCAGTCTTCTTCAATGTTTCTGAGCCTTCTTCCATGTACGAGTTGCGTTGTAGATATACCAAGTGGAGTTGGGCACCCTACAGTCAGTTACTGGGTGCCTTTTAAGTAGTTATGGCTTTCTGTAATGATCTCCATCAGCTGCAAGAATAAATTTCTTCGATGAGAAATGAGAGCTCTCCTTAACTCTGAATATAAGGGCTACTATTTTGAATGTAATTAGGCAGCATGTGTATAATAGAGGATCACAAATTCGATCATCTATAGGAGGAAAGGACCTCAGCCTTGTGAAGGTTCTGTGCCCCAGTGTAGGGGAATGCCAGGGCCAATAAGTGGGAGAGGGTGGGGTGGCAGGCATGGGGAAGGGGGGAGGCAAAAGGGGTTTGTTCTTGTTGTTTTTGTTTGTTTGTTTGTTTTTTGGAGGGGAACCTGGGAAAGGAGAAATTTACATGTAAATAAAGAAAATATCTTAAAAAAAAAAAGAAATTATACTAATTTAGGAAAGTGTCAATAATACATTCTCCTCTAGGAACCTTAGTCTCATCATCCACAGGTAGGTTAGGCTTAGTAATTCTCTCCTATTGACCAGGACTTAAGCCTTATTAAATGTTAGGTGGGTACTCAAAGGATATAAGTGTCAATTTTCAGACTATCTTGTCATTATTGTCATATTGTCAATTATTATTGTGGTTCAAAGGCATTACAACTGGGTAAGACTATTGACTGGTTTTTCCTTGACTGTTTTCTAGTCTCCTTCTGATAGTATAAGAGCTAGTCCTGAGAAATGATGCTTGAACATTTTCTCCTGATCAATTTCTCTAAGTCTTGTGTCCAATGTATGTGGTATATTAAGCAAGGGGGTATTGCCTTCAAATTCCAATGGCTATAATAGCTTTAAAGGACCTTTCTCCTCTTTCCCCCAATGTTTTCTTAATATATTGGCTAGCACTCATATAAGGAATGAATTCTATCAAGTCCTTCAATTACTGAAAAATTTGCTACAGACTAGCAAGTTTTTTGCTTCATAATCCTTTTCTGTTTTGCACTCTGGTGACTCACCTATGACTCTTAAGATTTTTTTCCTCAGTATTTCCTAGCACTACATTCAATTTGCTCTAATTTTACCTTATCACAGATTCTCTTGTTTCATGTGCTGTCTCACATATAATTGTCTACTAAATATTAGATTTCTTTCCTGTGCTCTCTTTAGACCAGTGCCCTTATCATTTTACATGTTCTTGTTATTTCAAATACTCTAAAGGCAGAATTGTCATCTTGAATATGACTAACTCTTCAGACTCGTGTATTTCTAAATTGGTGTATATTCTGAAGTAATATTGAATATAATATATCCCTAATTAAACTCATGCTAATTTATAAATAATCTCTAAGCTTCATCTTATATTCTGCATGAAAGATAATGCCACAGCATCAATTACAAATGAACAGATGTCTCCATTATCTCTGCTCATGTCTAATCAACATAAATTTCTACAAATATCAGATTGCAAATATTTATAGAAATGGGTTTTTATCTTCATTTCCATTATTATTGGCCTACCTGTTATGTGGACTAACATAGCTTCCTTTTTCTTTACTACCTGCCTAATAACTTGTTATTTTAAATCCATTGACTGCATAGAAGCCAGAAGAGGCTATAAAAATGTACACCTAACTTTCCTCTATATAAAACATTTTCAATTTTTTCATTGTCCACAGGATGATATATTTACAACAGTTTTGTTGAGAGGTTACCCCACGCAGCAGTATTTAAAGTTTCAAATTCATCTTCAGGTTTTTCTGAAGACAACTACATAAATGGAAAAAGAAATATTTCTACTTAGAAGTAAATCATTCTAAGTAGAAAATATGTATGTTTCTTAATATTATAAAATTGTTACCTGACATGTACCCACCTCGACATCCACTTTGCAAGTATGTCTTTAACAAGTATAAGCACTGAAGTATAAGCTTTTCATACATTCATATACATGCATATAGGTATGTATACAAGCACACTTTTCTATCTTGAAATGAAAACTTGGAAAATGTATGCTGTCACAACTGTAGTGATTGATAGGCACAGCTGCCTTGTTGCTTCTGGAGAATACTGACTCTGGTTCTTATACTTTTCTCATGCCCTCTTTGGGAATGATCCCTGAGCTTGGGGGTGAGGTGTGAGTGTGATACAGGTGTCTTACTTAGGGCTGAACAATCATCATTCTTTTATTCCCTGCATCTTGACTAGTTGTTGACCATAATTCAAGGGAAAGGTCACACATCCAAGAGTATATGGGCAGTACAAATAGGATTTGGTGGGTTTGAAAATTATAGAGCAAAAAGAGAATGCACACCTGGGTGGGAAGAGAAAGTGTGATGGTTATGAGAGGCGTTGAGGGAGGCAGTAAATACGATAATTTTATGAAATTCTCAAGGAACTAAGAAAAATTAAAAACTTTAGAAAATATGAAACATTCTACATGCTTAGTAGTTCACAGGTTTTTTTTTCTCTTACACTCATTGTCATCTCATTTCTTCTTCTTTTTTTTTTATCTAATACCTCCTCTTTGGTCAATTTTGTTTATTTTTCCTTTTTTAATTTGTTTATTTACTTTACATCTCAATTGCTGCCTGTTCCTGGTTCCCCTTCCCAAAGTTCCTTTCCCCATCCTCCTCTCCTCTGAGAAGGTGGAGGACTCTTGGGTATCCCCCTACCCTAGCATATCAAGTCTCTAAAGGGTTAGGTGTACCCATTCCTACTGAAGCCCGACAAATCAGCCCAGCTAGTAGAATGTATTCCAGAGAGAGCCAACAGCTTTACAGATAGCTCCCACTCAAGTCATTCAGGACCCACATGAAGACCAAGCTGCATATCTGTTACATATGTACAGGGGACCTAGGTCCAGCCAGTCTGTGTATGCTCTTTGGTTGGTGGTTTAGTCTCTAAGAGCTTTCCTGTGGAGTTCCTGACTCCTTCGGGGTCCTCAGTCCTTCCCCCAATTCTTCCATAAAGGCCCTTAAGCTTCAACTATTGTTTGGCTGTGGGTCTCTGCATCCATCTGAGTCATGTGCTGGGTGGATCCACTCAAAGGACAGCCATACTAGACTTCTGTCTGCAAGCATAAGAGAGTATCATTCATTGTCCATGCAATGAATTGCTAGTTGGGCTTGTTATTGCTTGTCTATTCCCATAGTCCCTGCTTCATCTATGGTCCCTCCATTTCTTGTAGACAGGATAAATTTTGGATTGAAGTTTTGTGAGTGGGTTGGTGTCCCTATCTCTCCACTGGGATTCCTGCCTGGCTACAGGGGGTGGGCCTTTCAGGTTGCATATCTCCAGTGCTCTGAGTATCAGCTACGTATATTCCCATTGATTCTTAGGAGCCTTCCCTATCCCAAGCCTCTGGCATGTCCTCGAGATGCCCCTCATTCTTACCAGTTGCAGATTTGCATTCATTCTCATAGTTATTTGGCCCTCTCTCCTGTTTCTCCCCATACCTGATATTGAAACTCCCATTCCCCTCTCCCTCCCTTCTCCCTCCCAGTTCCCTCTCTCCATCTGTCTCCTACAACTATTTTACTCCCCATTCTAAGTGAGTTTCAAGTAGACTGGCTTGGGCCTTCCTTATTGTTTAGCTTCTTTGGAACTGTAGAATATAACATAGTACCTGTGTTTTATTGCTAATATCTACTTATAAATAAGTACTTATCATGTCTGTCTTTCTGAGTCTGTGTTACCACACTCAGAATAATAATCTCAAGCTCTGTCCATTTGTCTGCAAAATTCATGTCTTTTGTTTTTAATGGCTGAATAGTATTCCATTATATAGTTATACCCCATTTTTATCTGTTCTTCAGTTTTGAGAGATATCTAAGTTTTTTTCAAGTTTCATGCTATTATGAATAAAAGTGCTATGAACACAGTTGAGCAAGTGTCCCGATGGTATAATTGGGCATCTTTTTGGGATATACCCACATGTGGTATGGCTGGGTCTTGAGGTAGAACTATTTCTGGTTCTAAGAAACAGCCAAATTGATTTCCAAAGTAGTTGTAAAAGTTTGTACTCCCATCAGCAATGGAGAAGTGTTCCCCTTGCTCTATATCCTTGCCAGCCTGTGCTATCAGTTGAATTTTGGATCTTAGAATTCTAATTGGAGAAATATAGCATCTCAGAGACATTTTGATTTGCATTTCCCTGAGGCAGCCTTGACTAATGTCTCGACTTAACTTATACCTCTTAAAAATAATGGACACTGTTTTGGTTTTGGTTTGCTTGAAATCATTACATTTGGCATTGTTTCCAATTTTTGATTTGTGACTCATATTTTATTATTTCTTTACTTTCAGTTCTGGAGATAATTTTCTCAATCTGCACACTTGCCAAGTAATCTGATCCATGACAATTACTTCAATTTTCCCTTGTACTGTACTCATATTATCTAGATAACTTCATTAACACTTATTTCTCTTCAGAGTATGAATATATCATCATTTGAAGGACTTTTAAGACACTCAAATTCAACATGTTCAATGCAGACAAATTGTTATCTCAATGCTGGTGAACTTTAACTTTTTTCTAGTTTGTTGCAATAACATTTATTCTATTTCCTAAGCTCCAAATCTCAGTTGATCTTGATGTCTTCCTTTTCTTCATCCCTCCACAATATCTGATAAATCACAAATTCTATTGATTTTATCTCATAAATGTTCCAGAATTTAATTGCTTCATTCCATTCATGCTTAAGCTATGCTCCTTCATGACCAAAGTATTTCATGCCTAGTGAAATAAAATAAACTCTCAGATCTCCATGTTTCTAATTGCCTCTAATCCATCTTTTATTCTGACAGGGTGCCCTTTCTATCTGAAACTGTCTACATGACTCAAGCATTTTCACTAACTATGTACAACCAAAAAAAGATCTATAAAAAGGTACCATTTTTACTCACATGCCTAAAGCAAAGATCACTAACAAAATTGATGTGTTCTTCATAAAGCAGCTCAATATGGCCTTGAAATTATATTTACATAGTTTTTAAGAAGCAAACTGGGAACTGATCATTGCTGAAAAGCAAGCTAAACTTCAATTAAATATTAAGCTCAGAAGTTTCTGGTTTCCTTATCAAAAATCAGGTATCTATGGATGTATGGACTTATATCTTGGTTTGTAATTGTATTCTATTGATCATTGAGTCTGTTTATGTTCCTATACCATGTTGATTTTATTTCTATATCTTTGTAATACGACATAAAATCAGGAATAATAATACCTCCAGCAGTTTTTGTATTATTCAGAAGTGTGTCAGGTATCCTGGGTTTTAAGTGTTTTCATACACTGTTGAGAATTTTCCTTTCAAATTTTATGAAGAATTATGTTGGAGTATTGATGGGGACTGCATTGAATCTGTAGATTGCTTTTGGTAGGATGACTATTTTTAACTATGGTAGTTCTAATAATCCATAAGCATTGGGGATCTTCCCATCTTCTGATTTCTTTTTTTTAAATGATTTAAGTTTTATTGCATTATGATGAAAAAAGATACATAATTTCAATTTATCTGAATTTTTTAACATTTGAAAACATATTTTAAATAAATAGAATTAAATCACTTTCTTGTTTCCCTTTTGTACCCC
>JADRCD010038208.1:0-11242 GCA_019843815.1 Montemys delectorum | reverse complement strand
CTAAGGCAATGTTTTTCACAACCCAGCAGACATTCAAGTCACCTGAAGTCTTAATATAGACTGCCCGGTTCTATACTATAATTTCTGTTTCCAAGTGTCTGGGATAGAGCCAGAGAATTTGCATTTCTATAAATTTCCCAAGTGATAGGCTGATGGTGTTTGTTCAGAGAACGTACCAGGAACCATTAGTCTCGAAGAATGTAGAGAGGACAGCAAGGAAACAGAATTGGCTGTGGAATTTCCTGTAGGGTAAGAGAAAATGGTAGTTTAGTGGGTGAGTGGATGGATGGATGGATGGATGGATGGATGGATGGATGGATGGATGGTGGAGTGGAACAAGCCCTGGACACCTTAGTACTGAGAGATGGGGGAAAGTCTGCTGGTACATGTAGTTTGTTTAACTACTACTATATTGAGGTTTCACAAATTTCTTTGTTAGATTTACTTTATGTATGTGTGTCTGAGTGTTATGTATGTATGTAAGCCTGGCATCCACAGAGGTCAAAAACGGGTACTAGATCTCCTAGAATTGGACTTAAGGGCGGTTGTGAGGCACCATGTGGGTGCTGGAAATCAAGCCTGAGTCCTTTGGAAGCAAGTGCTCTAAACCACTGAGCCATCTTTCCAGCCCCCACAAACTTCTTTTATAACTCTAAATCATCCCCCACCAAGGAAATCCTTGAGAAAAGATCTTGGCAAATTAATGCCCTTAAGGAGCAAATCCACACCTAAGAAATTTTTTATGATGTAAAAGCAATGAGTGATTGTAAATACTTCTTTAGAGTTCAAGGCTTGACCAAGAGGTTAATTCTTTCATTTTTAATTTCCACATTAACATATGAAAAAGGGAAATGGGCAGAGGAGTTGACAGAGGAAATTGCACTTAAAATAAAAATGTAATTATCCAAAACTCTGTTTGTCAGTGTCGCTTAACAAATTAGTTGCCAGCAAACATGCTTTTAGTTTTCCTGGATACATAGAATGGGAAAGTTTCCTGGTCATAGGATTAAATTTGAAAACCAAACTCTTCCAGTGGAGTGTAACACATCACACATTGCTGTGCTAAAACACCATGACCAAAATCAACCTGGAGAGGAAATGGTTCATTTTATTTTCCAGTTTATAGTCCATCTTCTAGGAAGTCAAGACAAAAAGCTCAAGGCAGGAACTTGGAGGCAGAAAGTGATGCAAGGCCATGGAGCAGGGCTGCTTACTGACTTGTTCTCCACAGCTTTCTTGCTTAGGCTGCTTTCTTATAGCACCTAGGACCTGCTAGATTCCAGCTCGGGAGTGGCACCACCCACAGTGAGCTGGTTCTCCCAGTTCAAACATCAATAAAAAGAAATGCTCTACTGGCTTGCCCACCAGCTAATCTGGTGCAGGCATTTTCTCAGTTGTGGTCTCCTCTTTCCAAATGACTCTAGCTTATGTAAAGTGTACAGATGAAATACAGTCTATAGCTAAAATGGTAAAAGCTGTGTTAGTCAAGACATTTTGACCCTGCAGCAAAGTACCTGAGAAAGCAGTTCAATGCAGAAAGGGTATCATTTAGCTTCTATTTTCAGGAGTTTCTGTTCATAGTTACTTAACTGTATTGCTTCAGGGTCTGTGTGTGGAACATTACGATGACAGGAACATCTATGTAGTGAAAATAAAGTAGTTCAGCTCATGGCAGCCTGGAAGCAGAGAGCCAGACAGACACAAAGGCCTGAGAAAAGATGTAATCTTCAAAGGCACCCCAGAAACCCATTCTTCTCATAGTCCTGACCTTCTCTAGTTTCCAGCACCTGTCGGTAGTGAGAGATTCACTAATGAGTGAATATGTTCATTGATTGGATCAGAGAACTTATGATTCAATTTCTTTCCAAAAGTCATTTGGCTGTCAGTCAAACTTTTTAGGGGTAAAACTTTGGGGTAAGGGTGAACAATTCATATCCAAACAATAGCAATATTTCAATATTTTCCCCTCCACCTCTATCCAGCAACTTTTTACCTGCTAAAAATAGGCCTATATTTTCTTTTATGTATTTTCTGTTTTTAAGTTTTATATTATAATTTAATTACAACATTCCTTCCTTCCCTTCCTCCAAACCCTTCCACATACCTGAATACCTCCCTCACAGTCATGGTCTTCTTTTTAAATAATTGTTAATGCATGCATTTATGCATTTGTAAATGCACACACACACACACACACACACACAGAGAGAGAGAGAGAGAGAGAGAGAGAGAGAGAGAGAGAGAGAGAGAAAGAGAGAGAGAAAGAAAGAGAGAGAGTGTGTGTGTGTGTTACATATTCCTAAATATAACCCATTCAGTCTGTCGAATGTTACCTGTATGTGTTTTCAGGGCTGACACTTTGGCATTAGACAACCAATTGGTGTTCTTCCCTGGGAAAGACTGCCTCGCCTGCTCTCAGCTTTCCTTAGTTGTCTATAGTTCTTTGTGTGAGGTTGAGGCTATAGTTCTTTGTGTGAGGTTGAGGCTTCTGGAGCTTCTGTCTATCCAGTTTGGTACAATCGTTAGTTAGACCCATATTTTCTTGCTTAAATCCCACTTTATGGTCCCTTTCATCTTCCCAAAGAAACAAAACATGTTCTAATTCATGGTTATGGGAGGAGAGAAGAGGCAATAGAGAAGGGGACAAAAACAACAAAGATGGATTGTGGGACTTGAGAAAGCATGGAGATGTGAAAGATTCTTTTAACAGCTGTGAAGGACAAAGAAATTGCAAAACAGGGAAAGGGTTTGCAGAAATGTTATTGTGGACTATTAATGGATTTCTATTATTTTTCATTGAAAGAGAAGTTTTTAAAAAGAGCCTCTTTGTTGATTATCTTTGGCTGTTAAAGGAGGTATCACTCCAAGAGTGATCCATGTAGGTTCTTAGAATTATTAAGTTTACCTAAAGTACCTAAAGCTCTATCTCTACTGTAATAAAATTTGTTTTTCAGAGAGAAGCATAGGATTCCATACAAATTAAGTTTCCAAGGAAATCAGGGTAGATGGGATAAGAAGAACATTATAAGTTAGCAAATACTTGTAGCCATCTGAAAGCTCTTGCTGTTGGACTTGGCATTACGACCTTCGTAAAATAAGAAAATGCATTGTGTCTTAAAGGGTTGATAAAAACCTTTGAATCTGCTTTCTGTTCCCCAGGAACCAAATATATTTATTATCTATAGCTGTATTTTAAAAATGACTCCAAAATTTAACAGTTGAAAATATCAACAAACATTTAATTTGCTCAAAAGTGCAAATTTGCTTTATGTGGGTTGGATTCAGCAGGATGACTAACCTCTCCTCTTTCTGTTTTTTTTTTTTTTTTTTTTTTTTTTTGGTTTTTCGAGACAGAGTTTCTCTGTGTATCCCTGGCTGTCCTGGAACTCACTCTGCAGACCAGGCTGGCCTCGAACTCAGAAATCCGCCTGCCTCTGCCTCCCAAGTGCTGGGATTAAAGGCGGGCGCTTACCACCGCCCGGCTCCTCTTTCTGTTTTGAGACAGATGAAACAAAAGAACTAGTATTAACCAGTCAATTTCCCAACCAGCCATGGATGGCCTCCCTCAGCATATTAAGAAATTCATCAAGTTTAGAACTTTTCCTACATGTAATAGCTTTGTGTCTGTGACCTGTGTATGTGTATGTATGTATGCGTGTATGCATGCATGTATATGCTCACACCCCTGTATCGCCACCCAGCCCCACATTCCTTATCTTAATTTTTCTTACCTGAGGGTACCCTCTGAAATAAGGATTTGAGAACAGCTTCTTTGGAAGGTAATTCTAGCAAGAGCACTGAGGGAGTGTAGGATCATAAGTAAGGTATTACCATGGAAAATTGGGACTTAACTCCATGGAAATATTCAATATGATGTATAAATGCACCAGAAAGTGTCCTGTATGAGGAATAAGAAAGGTAAAGAAATGTGTATCACTTGCTGTTCTTCATTGCTGAAGAGCATGGCCTCTGATACTTTGAGCTTGGCCCAGATCAAAGTCAAGGACACTGTAGAAGTCAAAGGAAGGTTTCTGGCAGAGAATGTCTGCATTAATCCTGCTAAGTATGTCAAGACAGAAGGAGAAACAGAATGGACTCTGTTCTACTTTTTGTTTTGTTTTAAATGAGAGGATCTCCTGTATATCGACTTGAAGGTAGACTTGAAGTTTTCCTGCTTCCACTTTCTGAATTGGGCATTATTAACACTATATTCAATTGTTTGCTCTTTTTATGTGGAAACCCCTGATTCTTGAATAGCTACTTTCTTTTGTGGCTATTGTGATTTCTTTTAGGCCATCATCTCAAATTTTGGTTTGACATGCCTCTGCTTACTCACTTGTTGTGATTTATACTATATTCTACACTCTCCATAAAAGACCTATTCACCCTCTCTTTTGTACACCTAGGGGACAGGGGCAAATGGTTCCTTTCATATGTGGAATCTGGAAGGGTTCCTCTAATGCTCTGTGGTGGTTTGAATGAGAATGGTCACCAAAGTATTCATAAGGTTGAATACTTGGTTCCCAATTATTGGAACTGTTTGGGAAGGGTTAGAAGGTGTGGCCTTCTTGGAGGAGGTGTGTCATTTAGGGTGGGCATTACAACTCAAAAGACAATGACATTTTCCATCTTTCTCTACAATCAACTTTGGCATGAAGATGTATCCTTCCAGCAACTCCTGTGTTATGCCTTTGCCCCACCATCATGGACTACAGTCTTCTGAAACTGTAACCCCCAGATTAATTTTCTTTTATAGGCTATCATGGTCATAGTGTTTTATCACATCAATAGAAAAGTAATTAAGAATCAGATTCAAGATAAAAGTAGTTATAGATAGATCAAGAGAATGAATGAAAGGCCTGATACCAAATATTTCTTCTTAAAGACAACCTGCCAGATTACAAGCATTACTTGAGTTTGAAACACCTACAGAGAGACAATAGATTAAAAAGTTTAGAACATAGACTTTGAAACCATAATACTTGATCTAAATCCCAGTGTTCCTTACTTATTGTGTGACCTAGAAATATGACTAGAACCATTTCTGTACCATTGCCCTTGTTTGCTGTGTGTTACTGTGATAAAACATGGAACAAAATTAACTTGGGGTCAGAAAAGTTTTATTTGGCTTATAGGTTACAGTGAAATAAGGGAAGCCAATACAGGAGCTCAAATCAGGAACCTGAAGGCAGAAACTGAAGCAGAAACTATGGAGGGATGCTGCTTACTGTCTTGCTTTCAATGGCTTACGCAGCTTGTTTTCTTATACAACCCAAGACCACTTGCCCAGAGCTAGCATTGCCCATGGTAGGCTTAGCTCCCCCATGTTAATCAGTTTTTCAAAAAATTCCCCATAAACATGCTCTTAAGCCAACCTGATAGCCCACAGTAACCTCTTTCCAGGTGACTCTAGTTGGTATCAATTTAACAAAACCTATCCATCATAACCATTTTCTTCATTGGTTAAATGCACCTATGGCATATTAGTCTGTGGATAAGACTAGATAGAACATCAAGTGAAGTTAATATGGCTCTTGGCAGTTAACTGATGTTGAAGAATGTAAGTTATTGTTTTGATTCTTATTCTTAGTCCTGGACTTATTGAATCATTTGAAGATGGAATCTGGAAATGTACATTTCTAACCAGCCCCTTTCTCATTGCAATCCAAGTACCACATTCTAGCTACTTTTCTGCTGCCATGATAAAATATTTTGACCAAAAACAATTCAGGAAGAAAGAGTTTATTTGGCTTATGCCTCCAGGTCACAATCCATCGTTGTGGGAAGTCAGGTCAGGAACCATAAAGGAGTGCTGATTGCTGACTCCCTCTTCGGCTCATGCTCAGCTAGATTTCTTATGTAGCTCAGGACTAACTGCTTACTAATGGTACTACCTATAGTGGTCTGGGCCCTCCTACATCAAGAAATAATCAAGAAAATTGAATATACAGCCACCCTACAGGGCAGTCTCATGGAAGTTATTCTTCAATTGAGGGTTCCACTTTTGGAATGATGCTGTTTACTGACTCTAGGTTGTGTCAACTTGACAATGAAAACTAAGCAAGACAATCCCAAAGTTTAAAGAGCGCTGCTCTGGATGGAGTGACAGAGAAATAGCTCAGATGGGATCAAGGCAGCATCAGTTCTTGCAGCTGTACCTCATGTCTCCAGAATGTTTGAGAGCAGTTTACTGTAAGAGAGTTCTCTAGCTAAATGAGACTTTCTTCTTGTTTTAAATACGCAATGTGAAAGCATGGTGTGTTATTCATTGTTCAGCGGACAGTTATGGAGATGATCATGTATCAACGTGGGTCATCAGATAACCAGGTAGGTAGTAAAGGTTGATTCATTGCTTCTCTAGGTCTCCTCATTCCAGTAGTGCTGATTATTTGAGAAGGCTAAGAGGACTGACCACACCCCTGTAATTTGGGAGGCTCACTAGCAAGTTCACCAGAGACCAAGAAAATTCGATAAGATATGAAAGAAGTAGTAGGACACGTTTTTAATTTTATCACAGGGATGTTCTAAAGAGTATTAAAGGGCTTGACCCCCGAATGTCTAGACTATAGCTCCCGTGGCTATCTATATACTTGTTGTCAGTTGCTACTCTTGACCTTTTCTGACTTCAGGCTACACTGACATTTTCATATAATGTGATGCTTCTAATCTTCTGTATGTTGGAAACCAGAGATCTTAACTTTGTTAATGAGTGTGCTCTCAAAAGGGCTTTCTTTGAACATGCCATCTAAAATACACAGCCCGCCTCCACACAAATCCTGTACTCCTCATGCTACTTTGCTTTGGGGCACTTATTTGCCCGACATCATGGGGCATCCATTTTGTTTCAGTCCTATAATCTATCTTCTACAACACAACATAAGTGCATGGAGGGCATTTAGGAAGCTCCTACGATTTATGGGATGAGTGATAATCATGGCAAATACGAGACTGGAGAGACTCTGTGAATTTCACTCCTAACACCCAGTGGCAGCTCAGAACCATCTGTAACTTATTCCCTGGGGATCTAGTACTCTCTTCTGGGCTCTCTAGGCACCCAGCACCCATGCGGTGCACAGATGTCCATGTAGACAAAATACTCATATACATCAAAATCAATACGTTTTTAAAATTAGAAAGTAAGTTTCCTTTTTATTGCTGTATACCCTGCATATAATAACACATGTATTTATTAATTTATTTACATTCTAAATACTGCCCCCTCCCAGTACCCTCTCACAAAGTCCCCCCATTCCCCCCTTCTCCTCTGAGATGGTGGCACCCCCTGCATATTCCCCTACCACGGTGCATCAAGTCTCTGCAGGATTAGGCACATCCTTTCCCACTGAGGCCAGACAAGGCAGCCCTGTTGGGGAACAGATACCACAGATGGGCAACAGCTTTAGGGGAGAGCCTCCTTTCTAGTTGTTGGGGGACCTACATGGAGACTGGGCTGCATATCTGCTGCATATGTGCTGGGAGCCTAGGTCCAGCCTGTGTATGTTCTTTGGTTGGTGGCTCAGTCTCTGAGAGCCCCAAGGGTCCAGGTCAGTTGACTCTGTTGGTCTTCCTGTGATGTCATTATCCCCTTGAGGGACTTCAATCCTTCCCCCAACTCTTCCATAAAGTTCCCTGATCTCTATCCAATGTTTGGCTGTGGCTCTCTGCATCTGTTTCAGTCAGCTGCTGGGCGGAGCCTCTCAGAGGACAGTTACGCTAGGCTCTTATCTGCAAGCATAACAGAGGATCATTAATAGAATCACATTTTAATAATTTGATTCATTGAATGTTGTGGTATATGCATACATTGTAATTCATCCCAACTCAGCAAGCCCTTCATATACTTCCAGGTCAGGTTCTCCTCCAAAAGATAACCACTCATCCAAACTTCAATGATCATTGACTATTTTTTTCCGACTTTTAAAATTTTATTTAAATTGATTTGTGTTTCTCATGCTCAAGCAGTAACAACATTGCGTCAGATAAATTCCTCATGCTCCAAACTGTAGAAGTTCATGCCTTTTGACTCTCTGCAATTTTCACTGAGTGAATGCTATGCATTTATTCAGTCTACTCTACTAATATGTAAGCTGTACTTGGGTTTTGCTGTTATGGGAAATGAATTTTGAGGCAGATTTGATGGCAACTGTTTTTTGATACTTCATTTTGTCAGCATTACATTTCTACAGCTTTCCCTTCTCATATAGCATTTTTAATCTGTACTTAGCCCTGTGATGTTACCCAGAACTAAATCATTATAAAACTATTACTTTACTGGTGGTAGGGAAGTCTCACATTCATGCTGGTTCAGCTCAGGACATAAAAGCAGAATGCTCATTTGCTCCCCCTGTCTGAACCCCCTTTCTTTAGCCCCTCTTTTGCCCTTTGGTTCTTTTTCATTTTATGCTAACTTCTTTTACTTAGTCACTAAGTCAAAGTAAGGCACTTAGTCACTTACCCACTTAGCTTAGTGGGCACAACTCTGGGCCTACTATGTTTTATAGCCATAGTTCTTTCTCAACCATGGCTGTGCAGTATAATCATGTAGAAAACTTTAAAAAATTCTCATGCCTAGGCCCCACTCTGAAACAGTTAAATTGCTGTCTTTTGGGGTGAGACCCAATTATCAGTATTTTTGAAAAGCTCTCCAGAAATTCTAACGGGGAGCCAAATTGGAGAACTGTGGCATGACCCAGATTATCCGAGGAAATTGTGCAGACATGTAGGATTCCAGTAACCCCTCACCCACATCAGGCAGAACCAATTTGTTTCCACACAGCTTGCCAGATGGGACTCTTTTCAATGCTGTCAGCTTTATAAATCTCAGACAGTAATGTATAGGAGATTTGCATTCAAATGGAGTTCAGGACTGTAGTTTTTATTCCAATATATTAGTCATTCTGTGATGTCGAGAACAGCGTTCGTTAGAAGTGTGACTGATGAGTTCCAGTTAAGCTCCAGAGGCTCTTGGCAGGGAAGCCTTGACTAACTGTGTCAATGGCTACTTACGAGAGCCTGTTGTGACTTTTTCCTCTTTTTCAATGGGGACCGTATTGAGGTGCAGAATGAGGTCCAAGTTACAAATACTCTAAGATAAGAATCTGTTGGTTTATGTTTTTTTGTTTTGTTTTGTTATAGGATCTCCAATATTTACCCCAGGCTGGCCTCACAATTATTATCTCCTTGCACAAACCTTCCCTCCAAAGTACTTGCTTACATCGCAGGCATCTGCTATTGTAGCTGGCTTTCTTGTCTTTTCCCTCCCTTCTCCTTCTCTTTTTTTCTTTCCTCATTCTTATTAGTTCTCTGAGAATTTAGTACAATATATTTCAATCATATTCAACTCACTCTCTTCTCCCAGTTTCTCTTGGCTCCACTTCCCCTCCTCTATCCACCCAACTTTGTGTACTCTTTTTTTTTTTAATCATCTGGCAGCATTCAACTATATTCTGTCCACTGCAACCCAGTGTTTCCCTTTCTGTTCTGAAGACAATAGTCTTGGATGTTAGCCTTCAACTCCCAATCTTTCTCTCTCTCTCAGTTGCTGGATTACAGGCTTAAGACAGCACACCCAGATTTGACTCAATACTTTCTACTTCTGTCATTTATTCTCCATGGTTGCAACTCCAGCCAGATTGAATACTTTTGAGTGTTATTCCCTGTTCTAAACTTTGTATATGTATCAATGTATTGATTCATTTACTTCTCTCAGTAGCACTTAGCTTATTAGACATCTAACATCCTGGGCCATCCAACATCCTAACTAGTATGTAGATGATGCTGCGGCAGCAGATTCGTGGACCCCATTGTGGGAAATGAGATTTTACCCTTTGAGATCATTTAGGGAATCCTCTCTTTTAGGTGAATATTATGTGGCTCAATGAGGACAATACTTTCTCTAGCTTCCTGAAGAAAATACACAGCGATCTATACTTAGGATTCTCGCAATTGCAGCTCAAAAGTGATTACTTAACAACTATAATTATGGGCCTTGTAAATGACTATTAAATGAATAATTCAACTGTCATTCAGTATTGGGGCCAAGAGTCTAATACTATATAGTTAAAAGTTGAAAATAAATTAATGGAATCCAAGCAGTATGTACCCTTTGATCTTGATTCCTCTAACCTTGGAAATAAATCTTGTATCAGCCATTACCTTTGTCACAGTTTCTTCTAATGGTTTACACAAGCTGTTTGATCCATGTTATTAGCCAAGAATCAAAAGGACACAGCTCAGCAAGTTTTGATTGAGGGTATTACTTTGTGAGTCTTTTTACCACTGCCTTCGCTTTTGAAAAAGTAGCACTTTTAAAGTACCCTGCTGCTATGAATATTTCTTGTTAAATCGTCTGAACAGCAGTCCCAGCAGATACAAAAGCAATACATTTGTTCACAGATACTGCCACTATTTAAGGATTGGCCATTGGCAAAGAGGAATTATTTTCCATTACAGGTTGAAAGCAAATATTTCAGTCAATGGCCTAGACTCACACATATTATGTGTATATGATGTATGCAGTTTAGGACTACACTCCCACATTGTGTCCTCAGATCACAAATTTCCCTCATAAGGGGCCTTTCAAGAACAAGACCCATCAACATAAGAATCAAATATCTATTGGGATGTAAAGTGAATAAATAAATAAATTACTAAAAAAGAATCAAATTTCATGTTCCCGACAATAATTCAGCCATTACTGTTGCAGGAAGAAATCGTTACTCATTCCCACCATGCAGGATACTGTTTTGCAACCAAATAACACAAATACATGTCAGAGCCTTTGGCTGGGAGGAAATTGATTTGCTTATTTGATTATTTCAAGAAGCACTTCTTGGCTCAGAGAAGTGGAGGGAATGAAATGTGTAATATAAAATATGTGACCTGTTAAAAACACGTGACTCCATTCAACAGAAACCAAGGGTAAAATCCCCAGATCTCTGTATAAATGTCAGTCAATCGAGTCTATTTCATTTATTAATGCTAGAAACAATAACCCTGATTTTCAGATCAGTGTCTGTATTCACTTCATCATCTCACTCACTCACTCACTCACTCACTCACTCACTCACTCACTCATTCATTTGTTCATTAAGCTACTCAATAAAGGATTTGTTTGTATGTGTGGTCCTGAAGATGGAAGTTAGGACTCATGTATACTAAGCACAAGTTCTGCCACTGAGACATAACCCTTAAGCTTTCTAAAAGAATGAAAAGTGTTGGTGTGTGTGTGTGTGTGTGTGTG
>JADRCD010038200.1:0-14184 GCA_019843815.1 Montemys delectorum | reverse complement strand
ATTAGGAGCTATGTGTACAACCTTGGGTGTATTTGATGGTGATGTAATACAAATTTTCATGTAATTGTTCCTCTTTTCTCCAGTAAACACAGATATTATCTTTTGAGATTGAGAAACAAAAATGATCTATAATAATTTAGTGAGGTAAGAAAGAATATATAGTTTGTAAAATTTTATCCAGTTACTAGACAATATGGAAAACGTGAAGGAATTCTCATGTGGTTGCTGTATACATGGTACAGGTAATGCACAGGGAGGAGTCATAGGTGACTATAGGCTCACATTTCAAGTGGATGGTTGACTGTGTGAATTGGACACATTATTAATACTTAATATTTCTAAGATGCATCTTTCTTTTCCATGGCAACAGGCCTATTTTGAAGCCTACATGATATTAATAAAACCTTTTTGTCTTGAATGCCAAGATCCTTGCGAAAATTAAATGAAAGTTCAGTCATTATTTAATTGTTTGATTATTTTTGTGTTAATGAACTAATTGAATTCCTATTAAGAAGGAAATGTTCTTAGAAGTTGAGTTAAAAAAAAAAAGAAGTTGAGTTAATTTCATGCACTTACACTCACAGTTGTACATTGATGCTGTCATACATTCACACAGATACACGTTGGCCTACACAAAAGACTCTATCACTGCTGTCATGCACTGTCTAAGCATGATGAATATTTGCTGAAATAAAAGAGAGATTGAGTTTATAGCTTACTAATTAGCAAAGTAAGTGAGTGGGCTAAATTAATTAATTATATATATTATGATGATAAAATGAATCGTATAAGGGCATAAAGTGTGGGAGTGACATTTTAGTATAAAAACCTAGAAGGTTTCCAAAACATTTGAAAAGAGACAAAAATGTATTAATTATGATTTTTAAAGTAAATGTATAGTAAGAAAATATAACTAGAGAAAATTACAGAAATGATGTCAAGAGAAAGGATATGGCAGCAGATTTCTTTCTGGGTTCAAAGTAACTAAAGATCTAGCATAAATCCTCTAGTTAATACGAACAACTCTAGGATTTGGATTTTGATACTAAAGAGAGGAATGATCGACCACAGTTTCTCATGACATTCTGAAGCTTTAAAGGTATGTTCTCTAGTGAACTGATCTCAGTAAGAGTTTCTGGGAAACATTCTCTCCATCAAAATGACAGTGGAACTCACTGGAACTGGGCATGAGTAGTTGAAGAAGTAGTCAATGAAAAACTTGGCGATCAGAAGTAATCTTAACTAATTGGATATTTGCAGTAGCTGGTGGTATAAGGGCCTGGGAAATAATGAACATTCTCTTTTTATATACTTTTATTTTTGAAATTATTATATAATTTCATATTATATAATTATATATTATATTAATTATTTCCTCTACCCCCTTTGTCTCCCCAAGACCTCCCAGGAGGCCCTTAATTGGAATATTTTTTTCCTAAAAATATAACCTTCTTAATCTACAAAATGTTAGGTGTATGTATATGATCTCATATCTCAGGGTTAAAAACTTTGTATTGGATAGTCAATCAGGAGGCTGTTCCCTGAGGAACACTATTTCTCCCATGCTCGTCATTCCCCTGAATTGCCTGTAATTCTTTGTCTAGGGTTGCATCCCACAAGCTTTCCCCCTTCCATGTTACTATGTCCATTGTTACAGAGACCATTTTAAAATCCACAACTGATCAAACTATAGGTAACAATTCCAGTCTCAACTAATGAAGCAATCGTGCAACTCTTCTACCTAAAGCTCAAAGATCATTGCAGAAGAGAGGAAAGAGAGATCTTAAAGGGCTGAGGGACAAGAAGTTAGCTGTGAGATTGTGGCTCCTAGAAATATCAGAGAGGCTACACCCATAAAGTCTCATCAACATAGTTGCCTATCAAGAACTGACAGCTTTCCAAGTCCTGACCTTCTTACCACAGAGATATTTGTATACAATTGCAAAAATCTTTAAAGATGAAAGCCAATTCAAGCTTAAAGGGATACTAAAAGTTATTCCATTGTGGTTTTAATTCTTAACCAATTGTACTTTGAGGATCCCAAGAGGTCATGATACTTGGACAGTAATTTTGTGTGGAAACGATTTAGTCTCCAGACAGATGGGTAAGTTGCTATGGGAGCATTGAGACAAAATAAAATGATACAGTGAAACATGTATTGGATTCTCAGTCTATAGACTCAAAACTGAGTTTCTTAGGAAAATGACCTTTGAACCAAAGCCCCATGACTAAGTTAAAATTAAATGACATTCAAGGTGAGGGAAACAGGCTATCTAAAACAATGTTGAAAGTATAGGCAAATGTCTGGGGATTGCAGGGAGTGTGTTGTTATGTGCCAGACTTTGAACTCACTTCTCATTTTAATCCTCTCAACAATTCTGTCTGCAGAGAACCTAAATGTAACCAGAGGAATCTACAGACTAGCCCCATTCTCAGTCTTTTTGCATAAGACTAGGTGAGTCATCCCTTAGTTTATTACTTGTCATTTCTAGTTGTGAACAGGTCTGAAAGGAGCAAATCTATATGTTAGTTTTGTGTTCCATAGGTTCAAGTGACCACTGAAAGTAGTGTGTTTGTTCAGTATTTGTTCACCAATGCCTGTCCCTATGTAAATGTAACTAATTCTGGGTTTGACATTAATTTCTACTACATACCTAAAACCTATCTTATGAACCCTCTGATTTAAGTAAGAAATACATTGTTGTTGCTCTCTATTTGTCTACTCTATTAATTATAAACTCAGATAGTTAGGAAGAGAACCATATTCTGGGCCCCTCAGCCTTACTCAAGTCTATAGAGACAAGGTTAGAGATCATTTTCAATAACCAACCGTCCTTCAAAACACCAATCTTCAGTGCTACTGTATTATTCTCACTGGGCTAGGGCTAGATCCCTCATCATTGCTGGAATGAAATAATGGTCTCACCATTTTATTGATCTTCTTTCTTTATTGATGTTCCCTACTTCTTTCCTTTAGTATATATTTATCAATAGTTACATTCAACCAATGGAAAGAAGCTGGGGACCCCTGTGGTTGAATTAGGGAAAAGCTGTAAGAAACTGAGGAGGAGGGTAACTCCATAGGAAGACCAGCAGTCTCAACTAACCTAGACCCAAAGAATGCCACAGATAATGAGCCACCAACCAGGCAGCATGCACTAGCTGATATGAGACTCCCTGACACATATACAGCAGAGGACTGCCTGGTCTGGACTCAGTCAGAGAAGATGCACCTAACCCTTGAGAGAGTGGGGAGGTCTGCTGGGGTGAAGGGTTTGGGGGGGTGGGGACATCCTTTTGGAGACAGGGGTTGGGAGGAGATGTGGGAATGTGGAATAGTCAGAGGGTGGACCAGGAGGGGTATAAATTCTGAAATGTAAAAATAAATAAATAAATAAATAAATAAAAGATTAAAGAATAAATAAATGAATAATTTCTCCTGGGTACTGTTCTAGTTCTAGGAACATAGTGTTGAACGAGACTGACTTTTTACTGACTGATGAACCTTATGAGTGAATAATCCAACAATCCTTAGTGAAATACACACTTAAGTGTTATAGCGTATGCTGCAAACAAAATAAGTGCTACCTTGGATTCTCAGTCTGGAGAGTTGAAACTGAGTTCCTCGGGGAATGACCCTTGCACTGAGATCCCAAGACTAAGATAAAGTTAAACCAAAGTACAAGGGAAGGGAAGGAGCATATTTAAGACAAAGTTGACAGTATAGTCAAAGTGTGCCAGAGTTTGAACTCGCCTCTCATTTTATGCCTTTCAAGGATTCTACCTACAGAGAACATAAAGCTCCCATTTTACAGATTAATAGAGTGAAGAAGAATCATCAACTCTAGAACTTTTGGTAACTAACAGAATTTAAAGACAAAGCTTAGTTCCTCTAATTGTAATGTTCAGTCAAGTTCCTAACATCAATTCCCCCAAAGCACTTTTGGCAGTACCAGGAAGCATTTGCAATTGTCATAACTCGAGGGGGTGCACTACTGACATCTAGTGGGCTGAGGCAAGGGGTGTTGTTAAGCATCCTATAATGCACAGAACATCTGCCCATAACAATTACCAGGTTCAAATTTTCAGCAGTTCTAAGGTGAAAAAGCCCTGAGCTAAGCCTATGATCCTTGTCCTTGTACAAGTCCTCCTCCTTCCCTGGGAGCTTCTCAGTCTCTTGTGCATGTGGTTTTCTGGCCTGGCAGGTCCAATTAGCTATATATGCCACTTGTAGTGCATGGGTTGGATTAGACTTAAGAAGGATCTTGGCTATTTTGCAATTATCCCAATAATTCAACAGCTTTATAATATCACTTAATCTCACAGATGTAAAATCTAAGGCTAAATTACCTGCCTCAGGTCGAAGAACCAAAAGTAGCAGAGCAGTTGAGTTCAGCTCTTTTAAAATTCAATCTCATGATATTTTTCTTTACTGAAAGGGTCCTTCAAGGGATAAATGCTTCCTCTCAGCTCTATTAAATAGAGGTGGTGAAAACTGGTAGTGCAGGTCTCCAACATGGCTGCAGGAGTGCTAGGAAGGGTTTTTCAAGTTCAGTGCCTGCATTATTTTTTTTCAAAAGCTTGAAAATCAGCCTAGTATTATTCAGCTTGAATTCTTCCCTTGCTAGGCTCAAAACACATCAGACACACAATCTGCTGTTTGCGTAGAAAATGTGTCAGGAGAGAAAAGGATAGCACCCACATACGAGCATCTGCTCCCAAAATCCATTTCACTGTTAACCATACAATTGAGTGAGAAACATCTGTGCCTGCTATTGCAGATGTAATCATAAAACCCAAATGCAGCAATGAAGCAAAGTGGAAGAAGGGCAGAGGATGAGAAAGCAGAGAGATCCACAGCTTTAGTGACAGAAAGGGGATGAATCCAGGGCTCCGCTCCTGTGTTGAATATTCTGAGCTTCACCTTTTAAACATGACACTATCCAGAGGGAACAGCAGCATTGTAAGCAGGGAAATTATGCAGGAAGCATAGCATTTCAAACTCAAGTCAGCAATGCTGCTCTGAACAAGCAATAAACAAGCCAGAGGAGTTCCAGAGACTGCAAATCAATGATATGTATATGTATATGCATATGTATATGTATATGATATATATATGTATATGTATAAGTATATGTATATGTATATGTATAAGTATATGTATATGTATGTATATGTATATGTATATGTATATGTATATGTATATGTATATAATGCACAGATGTTTCTCACTCAATTGTATGGTTAACAGTGAAATGGATTTTGGGAGCAGATGCTCATATGTGGGTGCTATCCTTTTCTCTCCTGACACATTTTCTACGCAATATAGAATATATATATACATACATATATATATATATATACATATATATATATATTCATACTCTATGTCAGTGGTATTTCAATGTTAAGGAAGTATTAGCATGACAGAACTTAAGGATGTCAAAAATGTCAAAGCTGATGACCCCTAAGAGATCAACTAGTTTAATTCCCTAGTTTTTTTATTTTTGAGGAAATAGACTTCCAGAGAGTGATGGAACAGGCTAAGTTCACACAACTGGCTAATGGCCAATGATTCTGGAAAGTTCCTAAGAGACTCTATTCCAAGCCAAGCTGGTAAGCAGAGGAGCATTACCTAAAACTTTTCCTACCTGTGAGCATGAGCTATAAGACTATGTCCCTTGACTCTGGAGGATGAAAGCCAATGTTGATGACCCCATCTCAACAGTGGTCTATGCTGGCTTTGTGTAAAACAACACCTAGTGCCCTTTCCCTCCCAGCTGTTGAAGAATAGCCAATTTAAAATAGTATGTTTTCAATAACCAAATGGTCCAGACTTTAAACATAACTCTTTCCGATTTAAAGGAAGATGAAAAGCACAGAATTAGATGTATATTCTCATCATTAATTTAAGTGATACAGAATTTCAGACTGGGAAAATTTTAGTAACTCTAGATCATACAGCTATGAAACAGCAGAACTAAGATCTAGAATTAAGTTTCCTGGATGGCAAATGTTGTAGTAAATCTTAGCAGGTCACAATGCAAGCTTATAGATTTTCAAGCATCCTGCTCCTACATCAATGTAAAAGCTATTACCAAGGCACCAGATAGTTACTAAGATGATGTTACACCCCACAACATATTGACAAAAAGACAGGTAGTTTTGTCTTGTCATCATACAGTGGTGGATCCCTGTATGCTTTTATTGGTTTTATCACCTAAACTCATAGGGTTTAGGGCTATGAGCATTGCAGGAGTTCCCAGGGGAGACTCAGCATTTCCATGGAGTTTCCTATCTGTGGAAGACCAAAGCCTTCCACATTGTAAACTATATTCTACTTTGACCTTCAAAAACAACAGTATACACACACACGTTATTCATTTTATAAAAATGTTGCCACATATTAATAAAAATATTATTTGGAATTATCTTAATAATTCAGTTATGTTTAATCATCATGATAGTTCATCAGTGCTTTCATTTGGTTTTCATAACCTTGTAAGGTAAAGGGGTGTTATAATCCTACTTTACAAATGATGAAACTGAGCATTACACATAGCTAGTGACTTGTCTAAGTTTATAGAGAGCTAGTATTCTGCAGAGATAAGAATGAACTTCAAGTTCCCTGGTGGCTTATATCTAATTGGAAAATTAAACACCATTAATATAATTTTTCTTTAAAATTATATCTCAAGATGTGCAGATGGAAACTATAATACCATCACCAAAGTCTCTGGATATTTCATTCACTGATTCCTGTTCTCAATTATAAGCACCCCAACGTAAATCCCTGAACCACTAGAACAGAAGTAGCTATGTCCATGACCTTTCTAGGGATGACATTTTATCAGGCTTTTAAAACAGACTGGAAATGGAAAAAGATTCTTACAATGAAGAAAGGAACATGACACCTTGAAGAGTAATCAATTATGCGAATGGTTTCACTGCCTATTATACCATGGATTATGCCTTCATTTTTCATATTAATGTTCTTTATGTTTTTCAATTAGTCACAGCAAATTACCTGTCCTTCGCCTTGGCAAGGACAGCTCAATGGGTCTCCATAGAGCATTTTCCAAAATTTGTCTGGTGAATTCTTTCTTGAATTCTCCTTGAGGCATTAACATGTAATTTTTTTGAATGAACAAATGTTTTCTATTTGACACCATCTTATTCATGTAGGAAATTGCCTACTGAAAAAGAAGTCTGAGGAATTTGCCTTTTTGTGGCAATGGTGCATTACAAATGATAATTTTAGCTTAAATATAAAGAGAATTGAATGCTCAAGAAAATTACAATGCCTTCAATATGTCATAGTCATGTAACAGGCAGTTTATGTCATGGAGCAGAGCAAAGAGCAACTATTCTGATTTCTATTTCTTTCTGTTTTGCTTTGCCTACTCTGGAGCAGTGCCTAATCCTGGAGCAACGCCTACTCCTGGGGAAGTGCCTACTCCTTTCCACTCCATCTCTCTACCCCCAAAGTTCCCATCCCACAACATCTAACTAGTTACTTTAACTAGTCAGCCCCTTCCCTATTCCCAAAGATGCAAGGCCTTCTAAGAGGGAAATGTTGTCTTCAGCATCACTGAATCTTTAGCTCTTAGCACAGTACCCTGCAAAACATATTAGTTGGTGAGTAAATGAAGTTATTTGACTCTGAAAGTCAGATAAATTGTTCTTATATATACCCTAATCCTACAAATTAAGCTTTTATCATTAAATAAAACATTGTGCATTTTGCTTTCTCAGAATCCAGTGTAGAGAAGCCACACCTATTCTTTGTCCCTTAAAACTCCACAGTGTAAAAACGCCATGACAAATATTACCTTTCCAAAGACCTTCAAGTAGCCTAGTACCCTGTTTTGAGACTGTCTTGCTAAGAGCTTACACTGTCTTATTTTTATGTATACTAGGGACTTTACCATAAATAATATCCCTCAACAGATATGGAGTCCCAACTGGCTATCTTTGTAACTAAATAAAGATTCCAGTGCTAGGACTGGGCTATACTCAACTGAGTTGTTGGCTAAAGTGGTCCTATTGAATTTCCCAAATAAGCCAGGATATTGTCAAGACTACAGCTTATTCTCTATAACAGCAAGGCCCCATCACTGAAGACAGTACCTACACAACTCATTGAACATAAAAACCCAAACTGGTGCCTCCATATAACCTTTAACTCCTAAATTCTAGTATTTTTTATTATGGGAAAGCAGTCTACAAGCTATGAAAAGAGAAATGTAAACACCAATTCACCGACAAAACCTTTGATCTACAATGGTGTCTTGCCTGTAAAATATGCTAGGGCAATCAACAGTGGCACAAAGCTTATAGGAGTAACCAACCAGTGTCTGATTTGACTTAAGGCCTACTATAGAACATGCAACCCATACTTAACACTACATGGGGTGACCAAGATGCTGAGGTTAGATAATCCAGGGACCTAAAGGGAAACCAAATACTATTGTTGTGCAAAAGAAAAATAGCAATAAAATGATTAATGATATCTGTAATACTCATAGATCATTGTCTTGCTAGGCCATCATCAGAGAAGCTTTCTCCTTCAGTAGATGGAAACAAATACAGAGACTCACATCCAGCCATTATGCAGAGAGAGATGGTGAAGCACACATCTCTAAATGGGATGTTTCCGAGAAATCCCTCCCCTCAGAACTCAGGAAGCCCCATAGAAGTGGAGGTGAAAAAAAATGTAAGAACCTTCTGGGCTAATATCCACTTATCAGAGAATGCATACCATGTGTGTTCTTTTGTGATTGGGTTACCTCACTCAGGATGATACTCTCCAGATCCATCCATTTCCCTAAGAATTTCATAAATTCGTTGTTTTTAATAGCTGAGTAATACTCCATTGTGTAAATGCACCACATTTTCTGTATCCATTCCAGGATAATGTACCACATTTTCTGTATCCATCCAGATGTTAAGGGACATCTATGTTGTTTCTAGTTTCTGGCTATTATAAATAAGGCTGCTATGAACATGGTGGAGCATGTGTCTTTATTGCATGTTGGAGCATCTTCTGGGTATATGCCCAGGAGTGGTATAGCTGGGTCCTCTGGTAGAACTATATCCAATTTCCGGAGGAACCACCACACTGATTTCCAGAGTGATTGTACCAGTTTGCAATCCCACCAGCAATGAAGTAGTGTTTCTCTTTCTCCACAACCTCTCCAGCATGTGCTGTCACCTGAGTCTTTTATCCTAGCCAATCTGACTGGTGTGAGGTGGAATGTCAGGGTTCTTTTGATTTGCATTTCCCTGATGACTAATGATGTTGAACATTTCTTTAGGTGCTTCTCAGCCATTCGGTGTTCATCAGTTGAGAATTCTTTGTTTAGCTCTGTACCCCATTTTTTAATAGGGTTATTTGGTTCTCTGCAGTCTAACTTCTTGAGTTCTTTGTATACATTGGATATTAGCCCTCTATCAGATATAGGGTTGGTAAAGATCTTTTCCCTATTTGTTGGTTGTTGTTTTGTCCTATTGACAGTGTCTTTGGCCTTACAGAAGCTTTGCAGCTTTATGAGGTCCCATTTGTCAATTCTTGATCTTAGAGCAGAAGCTATTGGTGGCGTTCTCTTCAGGAAATTTTCCCCTGTGCCTATTTGCTCGAGGTTCTTCCCCATTTTCTTTTCTATTAGTTTCAATGTATCTGGTTTGATGTGGAGGTTCCTGATCCACTTGGACTTGAGCTTTGTACAAGGAAAAAGGAATGGATCGATTTGTATTTTTCTACATGTTAACTGCCAGTTGAGTCAGCACCATCTGTTGAAAATGCTGTCTTTTTTCCACTGTATGGTTTTAGCTCCTTTCTCAAAGAAAATACATAATTAAAAAAAAAAAGAATGTAAGAACCATAGTGTATCAGGGACACCAGGAAAACAAGTCCCTCAAAATCAACTGAGTGAGGCTCATATGAACCTACAGAAGCCAAAGTAACAAGCAGACGGCCTGCATGGGTCTGTACCAGGTCCTATGTGCATGTAGCATAGCTTTCAGTCAAGTATCTTTATGGGATTCCTAAGTATGGAAATGGATCGGTCTCTGATTCTTTTCCTAGGGATCTTCCTCCTCTGTTGGTTTCCCTTGTCCAACTTCTATGGGATTCTTTTTAATTTAGTATACTTTATTCTGTCATGACTGTTTTATCTCTTAGAAGCCTGTTCTTTTCTAATGAGAGATAGCAAGGGAGTTGTGGCTATTCCTGGTTGTCAACTTGACTATGTCTGAAATGAACTACAATCCAGAATTAGAAGGCTCACCTGTGGCCCTAATCTGGAAGCTGAGAGATACAAGTTTCTGACCTGAATCTTGGCATGGAGACCTTGAGGAATAGTGGCTATGAATCCCATAGGATTAACATAGAAAGCTCTATGAGTTCAAGATCATCTTTGAATTAAGGGTGTGGTGGCATAGTGGCTGTAAATCCTAGAAGATTAAGACTGGAAGATCTACGAGTTCAAGCAAGGTCATCTGGGGTTAAAGGTGTGGTGGCACACACCTTTAACCTGGGCCACACTTTTTGCTGGAGACATATATAAGGACATTGGAAGAAGGAAGGCTCTCTCTGCTTCGCCTGCTTGCCTTGTGGGACTGAGCAACTACTGGATCCTTGGACTTCCATTCACAGCTGCTGCAGACCGTTGTTGGGAGTTGATTGTTGGGAGTTGGACTACAGACTGTAAGTCGTCAATAAACTCCTTTACTACATAGAGACTACCATAAGTTCTGTGACTCTAGAGAACCCCGACTAAGACAGGAGTGGATCTGGATGCAGGAGTAGGGAGGAAGAACTGGAAGCAGCAGCAGGAGGAGAAACTGTAATAAGGGTATATTAGATGAGAAAAGAAACTATTTTCAATAAAAGGGGAAAAATAATCTACCTTAATCACTACCAAAGTGGTGTCTCAGAGTCCAAGTAAATTGTCTCCCCTGGTTGATAAATTTAATTATGGGGACAAGGAGAGACCAATTTTTTTTTTAAATGTTTCATTCATTTGTTTGTTTGGCTTGTATGAATTGCAGTAAAACAAAAACTCCAAGGCTCACCTACTATTGTATTTCTGCTATTCAGCACAGAGAAATGTACATTTCATTATGTTCAGATTTCTTTCTTTTTTATAACTGGGGGTGGGGGAGAGGCTTTGTGGACTCTGTCTTTGAAGACTTTCAATTTATTATGAAGCCAGTAACTCTATTTTGTAATCTGTCTTTGCTATTAATAATTATTGCTGCACTAATGTGGAAATCAATACAATGTTTTGATTGGTTCAAACATCATGTTAGCCAAGCCCAACAAATGACATATAGATTTGTAAGATACTTCTAATGTTTATGGAGTATAGAAATAAATGAGTGTATGTGGTATTTATTATATTAATATTCATTTAACTAGAGATCCATCAAAGCTACAGAAGATCTGGGGAAATAGCCTATATAGAATTGAATTCCAGAAGAGCCTGTTCTGATATTCTAATGGAGGGAGAGCAGTATTGAATGATTATAAAAACCTTGCCAGGTCACCTGCTTTCCTCCATTTGGATGCAATGTATAATCCACCAAAGATCCTTATTTTTCTTTTCTATATAATTCCATAATAAACAGATGAGCTATATGCCCTTAGTTCCCATTCTGGAGAGTTATCACAAGAAGCAAAAGATTCTTCCCATAACTAAACCTTTCTCTCCTGCCTCTCCCCCCATTTTTTGAAAGTATGTTTTTCTCATTTAACATATCCTTATTATGGTTTCCCACCCCTCATGTTCTGCTCTAAATGTGGTTCCTTATATTGTAGTACAAGGAACATAAATTATCTCCCTTCCTTTTTTCTTTTCTTTTTTAAATTTCCTGTCTATAAGACTCATAAATTAAATGCTCCAATATCTCATAATTTTCAGATTAAACAATATCTAAAAGGAACTGAAGTGCTTTGCAACATGATAGGAAGAACAATATCAACCAGCCACACCGCAGAGTTCCCAAGGACCCATGGCTACAGCTGTATATGGAGCAGAGGATGGCCTTATCTGGGGAGGGGAGGGCCTTGGTCCTGTGGAGGCTTGATGCCCCAGCTTAGGAGAATGCTAGGGCAGTGAGGAAGGAGTGGGTGAAGAAGAATCCTCTTAGAGGCAAAGGGGAGGGGGAATGGGATGGGGGGGTTGCAGACCAGAAGGGCAACAATATTTGAAATGTAAATAAACATAATAACCAATAGAATAAGTCATTCTCTGTCTCTAGTTTTTCTTCCTTTTTTGTTCTAGATGCTTTATTTTTAGGTTAGAATACAAAAACTTTGGCATTTCAAGCAAAATTTATTTTTGTTAATCCTCCTTTCTCCTCATCTTTACTATCTCCCTTTCTTCTGAGCCTGAACCAAGTCTTCTTTCAGATTTTATGTCATGTTTCATTATACCCCCAACCCACTCTTCCTCAACACCACTTCCTCATTTCAAAGTCTCCTTTCTAATTTATTTTTATGCAGTGTATAGTAATTTTATTGATTAATTTTTAATTATTATTAATATTATTCTTTAATCTTTTTTATAGTCTAATTACCATCCCCCTCCTGGTCTGCCTTCCAACAGCTCCACAACCCAGTCCCCCCTCTGTCTCCAAGAGGATGCTCCCACCCGATCCCTACCCCACCAGACCTCTCGACTCCCTAATGCCATAAGTCTCTTGAGATTTAGGTGCATCTTCTCTCACTGAGTCCAGACCAGACAGTCCTCTGATGTGTATGTGTTGGGGGCCTCATATAAGCTATTGTATGCTGCCTGGTTGGTGGCTTAATGTCTGAGAGATCTTGGGGGTCCAGATTAATTGAGACTGCTGGTCCTCTCATGAGGTTCTTCCAGCCCTTTCCCAATTCAATCACAGGGCTCTCTGGCTTCAGTCCATTGGTTAGGTGTAATTATCTACATCTGACTCTTTCAGCTGCCTGTTGGGCCTCTTGGAGAGCAGCCATGCCAGGCTCCTGTCTGTAAGCACACCATACCATCAGTAACAGTGTCAAGCTTTGGAGCCTCCCCTCTTGAAATGTGGATCCCAATTTGGGCCTGTTACTGGAACTCTTTTCCCTCAGTGTCTTCTCTAATTTTGTCCCTGCAGTTCTTTCAGACAGGAACAGTTGCGGGTCAGAGTTTTTGACTGTAGGACGGCAACCCCATCCCACTTGATGCCCTGTCTTTGTACTGTAGGTGGATTCTACAAGTTCCCTCTACCAACTGTTAGGCATTTCATCGAAGGTCCCTCCATTCGAATCCTGAGAGCCTCTTACCATCCAGGTCTCTGGTACTTTCAAGAGGGTCCTCCCACCTCTTACCACACGAGGTTGCCTGTTCCCATTTTTTCTGATAGCCCTCAGTGCTTCATTCCTGTTACATTTACACTAATTTGTATACATACATGTATATATTAATAGGGAAGATCTGAATATCTTTTTATCACAATACTTTCTGCATCTATCCACATTTCTACAAATTATTTTTTTCTTTAAAGATG
This sequence comes from Montemys delectorum, assembly GCA_019843815.1. Lineage (NCBI taxonomy): Eukaryota > Metazoa > Chordata > Mammalia > Rodentia > Muridae > Montemys > Montemys delectorum. Next base: position 657 of record JADRCD010038200.1, on the reverse strand, counting down.
AGGAAATTTCTCTTGTGTATGTGCACTGTATTTTCTTTATCTATCCATATGTTGATGAACATCTAGGCTGGTTCTGATTCATGGCTATTGTGAATAGAACAGCAATAAACGTGGATGTTTGAGTATCACTGGACCAAGATTTAAAGTCCTTTGACCATTTGTTCAACAGTGGTATAGACAGGTCATATGGTATTTCTAGTTTTAATTATTTTTTTGTGAAATGTTCATACTTACTTCCATGACGGCAGTACTGACTTACATTAGTATCAGTATTATGTAAGGATTCCTTTCCAAATTTTCTAACCAATATCTGTTATCATCAGCATTCTTGGTTATAGCCATCATGACTATAATGGGTGAGATTTAATATCAAAGTAGCTTTATTTTTAACTATTTTAAGAATACTTATTGCAATTTGTTTTTCTTCTTTTCAGAATTGCTAAAGGAAAACATAAGAAATATATTTCAAGATATTTGTGTAGATAAGAATTGCCTGAATAGGATTCTAATAGCACTGAAAATAGCTTTAGAAGTGTACAAACAGGACTCCATGAAAAATTAAAAAAGTTTATGTACAGAAAACCAAACTACCAGGGTACTAATATATAGAATTTATAAAGATAAAAAAAATTAAACACTAAGAAATGAAAGTAACAA
>JADRCD010038198.1:0-10129 GCA_019843815.1 Montemys delectorum | reverse complement strand
TATCCAGCTACTTTGCTGAAGTTGTTTATCAGGTTTAGGAGCTCTGTAGTGGAATTTTTGGGGTCACTTAAGTATACAATCATATAATCAGCGAATAGTGATAATTTGACTTCTTCCTTTCCAATTTGTGTCCATTTGATCTTCTTTTGTTGTCTAATTGCTCTGGCTAGGACTTCAATTACAATATTGAATAGGTAGGGAGAGAGTGGGCAGCCTTGTCTAGTGCCTGATTTTAGTAGGATTGCTTCAAGATTCTCTCCATTTAGTTTGATGTTGGCTACTGGTTTCCTGTATATTGCTTTTACTATGTTCAAGTATGGGCCTTGAATTCCTGATGTTTCCAAGACTTTTATCATGAAGGGATGTTGAATTTTGTCAAATGCTTTCTCAGCATCTAGTGAGATGATCATACGGTTTTTTTTCTTTAAGTTTGTTTATATAGTGAAATACGTTGATGGATTTTTGTATAGTGAACCATCACTGGATCCCTGGGATGAAGCCTACTTGATCATGGTGGATGATTGTTTTGATGTGTTCTTTGATTCAGTTTGCAAGAATTTTATTGAGTATTTTTATATTGATATTCATAAGGGAAATTGGTCTGAAGTTTACTTTCTTCATTAGGTCTCTGTGTGGTTTAGGTATAAGAGTAATTGTGGCTTCATAGAATGAATTGGGTAGAGAGCCTTCAGTTTCTATGTTTTGGAATAGTTTGAGGAGTATTGATATTAGGTCTTCTTTGAATGTTTGATAAAACTTTGTACTAAACCCATCTGGTCCTGGGCTTTTTTTGGTTGGGAGACTATTAATGATTGTTCCTATTTCATGAGCATATATGGGACTGTTTAGATCATTGATCTGATCTTGATTTAAGTTTAGTACCTGATATCTGTCTAGAAAATTGTCCATTTCATCAAGGTTTTCCAGTTTTGTTGAGTATAGGCTTTTGTAGTAGGATCTCATGATTTTCTGGATTTCCTCAGTGTCTGTTGTTATGTCTCCCTTTTCATTGCCAATCATGTTAATTAGTAAACTATCTTTGTGCCCTCCAGTTAGTCTGGCTAATGGTTTATCTATTTTGTTGATTTTCTCAAAGAAACAGCTCCTGGTTTGGTTGATTCTTTGTATAGTTCTTTTTGTTTCTATTTGTTTGATTTCACCCCTGAGTTTGATTATTTCCTGCCTTTCACTCCACTTGGGTGAATTTGCTTCTTTTTGTTCTAGTGCTTTCAGATGTGCTGTCAAATTTCTGGTACATGCTCTCTCCAGTTTCTTTTTGGAGGCAGTTAAAGCTATGAGTTTTCCTCTTAGGACTGCTTTCATTGTGTCCCATAAATTTGAGTATGTTGTGGCTTCATTTTCATTAAACTGTAGAAAGTCTTTAATTTATTTCTTTATTTCTTCCTTGACCAAGTTATCATTGAGTAGAGTGTTGTTAAGCTTCCACGTGTATGTGGGCATTCTATTGTTTATGTTGTTATTGAGAAGCAGCCTTAGTCCATGGTAATCTGCTAGGATACAAGGAATTATTTCAATCTTCTTGTACCTGTTGAGGCCTGATTTGTGACCAATTATATGGTCAGTTTTGGAGAAGGTACTATGAGGTGCTGAGAAGAAGGTATATCCTTTTGTTTTAGGATAAAATGTTCTATAGCTATCTGTTAAATCCTTCTATTTCAAAACTTCTGTTAGTCTCACTGTATCCTTGTTTAGTTTCTGTGTCCATAATCTGTCCATTGCAGAGAGTGTGGTGTTGAAATCTCTGACTAGTATTGTGCGTGGTGTAATATGTGCTTTGAGCTTTAGTAGAGTTTCTTTTATGAACATTGATGCCCTTAGGTTTGCAGCATAGAGGTTCAGAACTGAGAATTCATCTTGGTAGATAATTCCTTTGATGAATATGATGTGTCCCTCCTTATCTTTTTTGATCACTTTAGGCTGAAAGTCGATTTTATTCCATATTAGAATGGGTACTCCAGCTTTTTTATTGGGACCATTGGCTTAGAGAATTGTTTTCCAACCTCTTATTCTGAAGTAGTGTCTGTCTTTGTCATTGAGCTGGGTTTCCTGTATGCAACAAAAGGTTGGGTCCTGTTTACGTACCCATTCTAATAGTCTATGTCTTTTTATTGAGGAATTGAGCCCATTGATATTAATAGATATTAAGGAAAAGTAATTGTTGCTTCCTGTTATTTTTGTTGTTAGAGCTGGGATTCCATTCATGTCTCTATCTTCTTTTAGTTTTGTTGGAAGATTATATTTTTGCTTTTTCAGAGATGTAGTTCCTCTCCTTGTGTTGGAGTTTTCCATTTATTACCCTTTGAAGGGCTGGATTTGTGGAAATATATTGTGCGAATTTGGTTTTGTCATGGAATACTTGGGTTTCTCCATTTATGGTGATTGAGAGTTTTGAGGGATAAAGTAGTCTGGGTTGGCATTTGTGTTCTCTTAGGGTCTGTATGACATCTGCCCAGGATCTTCTAGCTTTCATAGTCTCTGGTGAGAAGTCTGGTGTAATTCTGATAGCCCTGCCTTTATATGTTACTTGACCTTTTCCCCTTACTGCTTTTAGTGTTCTTTCTTTGTTTTGTGCATTTGTTGTTTTGACTATTGTGTAGCAGGAGGAATTTCTTTTCTGGTCCAGTCTATTTGGAGCTCTATAGGCTTCTTGTATGTACATGGGTACCTCTTTCTTTAGGTTAGGGAAGTTTTCTTCTATAATTTTGTTGAAGATATTTACTGGCCCTTTAAGTTGGAGGTCTTCACTCTCTTCTATACCCATTATCCTTAGGTTTGGTCTTCTCACTGTGTCCTGAACTTCCTGGATGTTTTTGATTAGGATCTTTTTGCATTTTGTATTTTCTTTGACTGTTGTGTCAATGGTTTCTATGGTATCTTCTGCCCCTGAGATTCTCTCTTCTATCTCTTGTATTCTGTTGGTGATGCTTGCATCTATGTTTCCTGACTTCTTTCATAAGATTTCTAACTGCAGAGTTGTCTCTCCTTGTGATTTCTTAATTGTTTCTACTTCCATTTTTAGGTCCTGGATGGTTTTGCTCAATTCCATCACCTGTTTGTTTGTTTGTTTGTTTGTTTGTTTTTTGTTTTCCAGAAATTCCTTTAGGGATTTTTGTGTTTCCTCTTTAAGGGCTTCTACTTGTTTACTCGTGATATCCTGTAATTCTTTATGGAATTTTTTTTTTTTTGTTTCCTCTTTAAGGGCTTGTACCTCTTTACCTGTGTTCTCCTGTATTTCTTCAAGGGAGTTATTCATGTCCTTCTTAAATTCCTCTAGCACCATCTTGAGATATGATTTTTGATCCAAATCTTGTTTTTCAGGATATCCAGGACTTGCTATGATGGGAGTACTAGGTTCTGATGAAGCCAAGTAGTCTTGGTTTCTGTTGGTAGGATTCTTGGGTTTGCCTTTCACCATCTGTTGATCTCTGATGTTAGATGTTCTTGCTGTCTCTGACTATTGCTTGTTCTTCCTGTGGATCTGTAAGCCTTAGTCAGTACTTCAGGGAGATCTGCTCTCCTTTGGTAAATCCCGGGTGCAGATGGGTGTGTCCTTGGTTAAGACACTCCCTGGAGGCAGGCTCTCTGCTTGCATGGATTGGGCAGAGAGGATTGCAGATCCACCTCTGTCACTTGGAAGCTGAGAGGATCCTGTCCCTGCTGCCCTGCTACTCTCCTGTGACTCCTGAGGCCTGTGCCTCCTGGCTTGTCCTGCCGTAGAATGTCACTGGAGAGAAAATTGATAGACATTTTCAAGAAAAAATGAATGAATGAAGAATATTTCAAACTTAGCAGATTTCAAAATATGTTAATGTCATGACAGATTGTTATAGGAACATCAAATAATACTTAGTAAAAATACATCTCTTACAAATAATGCTAACATTATAATGAGACCATTTGTGTATGACTCAACTATTTAACTGTGAACCTATATTTTGATCATTTTATATATGTATCATGAAAAGAAGATTATAAGTATGACAGCTAGGATCGGTGATTCTATTGGATAGCTCATTTTTTTTGTGACAAAATGTCATGGTATGACATCTGTAATCATATCACAGGTCTCATGTACATAGAAAAAGATCATGTTAGTTTTTAATACTTAAGGATAACTCTCTGCAGGCTTGTAATATTTATTTAACATATTAAAAAAAACACTGTTACATTTGTTGGTTAAAAGAACGGGGAATTGATGAAGTCACTCCTGTTTGGAAATAAATTTAGAAAAAATAAAGGTTTATATTATTATATTTGCCACCATGTTACATCTTCAGGGTCAGAAATAGGTTGTATCTTGTTGAGTCATTGCACAAAGAGACTCTGACTTAGGGTTTTACTGCTGTGAAGAGAAACCATGAGCAAGGCAACTCTTCTAGAAGAAATCATTTAATTGGGACTGGCTTACAGTTTTAGAGGTTTAAGCAATTATCATGGAGAGAAGCATGGCAGCATGGAGGCAGACCTATAGCTAGAAAGAACCTGAGAGTTCTACATCTTTATCTGCAGGCTGCAGAGAGACAGTGTTTCACAATGGGTGTAGCTTGAGCATAGAAGACATGAAAGCATCCCCCACAGTGACAGATTTCCTCCAACAAAGCCACATCTACTCCAAAAGGCCATACCTCCTAATAAAACCACTGCCTATGGGCTAAGCACAGAAACATATGAGTCTATGTGAGCAATGTCTATTCATACCATAGCAGAGTCTATGTGAGCTGTGTCTTTTCATACCACAGCAGACTCTATGAAAACTCATACATTACCCAAGTTATTGTCAATGATCTACACAACTGATAGTAACACTCAGTGGCTGATGATAATAATTTCTGATATCATCAAATATGGCAACATCTCCTTGGTACCTACCTAGAAGTTTCACCTATTCTGAGTTCCATTCCTTGTACTGGATGGTGCTCTACACACTATTGTAGGAGAAAAATAATCATAAATATCACTCACTACAGACGTTGTAACCTACAATAGCAACTTGATTATAAGATATTTTAGTACAGTAGTGGCAAAAATATGTCATGGGAATAACCATCTACTATCTCCTTTGATTTAAGACCCATTCCATGAATTGTAACCCATATATTCAACTGCTAAACTGACCAGGAACAGAGACTACATAGATCATGGACCTAGTGCAAAATCTATACTGTTATTTCCTAAGGGTACACAGCTATTCAATAATTCACAATTACTTGTATCTCTAATCATAGATCAGTGTTTCCCTCAACCCAAATCATAGAAGCTTCTTGAGGTAACTAGTAATTTACAGGGAATTACAAATGGACAATGTTTAGATGTGAATGATGTTGAAGCAATCAAATGTCTCCACCTTACCTCTCCCTAACTGTCTCAGAGATTTATGTATGAGAGTAGCATAAAGACTGTAAGAGTCAAAGGTGATGGATGACTAAAAGGATATGGTTTCTGCAAGGTACACTAGAATGGATGCACATACTAATTATTTTTTAATTGGATATTTTATTTACTTAAATTTCAAATGTTATCCTGTTTCACATTCTCCCCTCTAGAAACAACCTATCCATTCTCCCCTCCTCCTGCTTCTATGAGGATGATCCCCACCCACCCACTCATGCTTCCCAAACCTGGCATTCCCCTACACTGGGGCATCTAGACTTCACTGATTTCTTCTTGAATTTCTTTCTTCAGAGACTTGAAGGTCTTGTCATACAGATCTTTAACTTGCTTGGTGCCTTAGTCAGGGTTTCTATTCCTGCACAATCATCTTGACCAAGAAGCAAGTTGGGGAGGAAAAGGTTTATTTAGCTTACTTCCACCTTGCTGTTGATCACCAAAGGAAGTCAGGACTGGAACTCAAGTAGGTCAGGAAGCAGGAGCTGATACAGAGGTCATGGAGAGATGTTCCTTTTTGGCTTGCTTTCCCTGGCTTGCTCAGCCTGCTCTCTTATAGCACCCAAGACTTCCAGCCCAGGGATGGCACCACCCACAAGGGGCCCTACCCCCTTGATCACTAATTGAGAAAATGGCCAAAAGCTGAATCTCATGGAGGCACTTGTCCAACTGAAGCTCCCTTCTCTGTGATAACTCCAGCCTGTGTCAAGTTGACATTCAAAACCAGCCAGTACACTTGGTTAAGGTCACACTAAAGTATTTTATATTATTTGTGACTATTGTGAAGGGTTTCATTTCCCTAATTTCTTTCTTGGCCTGTTTATCCTTTGTATAAAGGAAAGCTACTGATTTATTTGAGTTAATTTTATATCCAGGTACTTTCCTGAAGTTGTTTATCAGCTGGAGAAATTCTCTGGTAGAATTTTTAGGGTTGCTTATGTATACTACCATATCATCTGCAAATAGTGATACCTTCCTTTCTTCTTTACCAATTTGTATCCCCTTGATCTCTTTTTGTTGTCCTATTGTTCCAGCTAACACTCTGAGTACCATATTGCCCTGAGACCTATCAAACACTGGACCACCAAATAGAAAGCATACACCAGCTGATATGAGGCCACCAACACACATATAGCAGAGGACTGCTGGACCTGGGTTCATTTAGCTATGATGCGCCTAACCCTCAAGAGACTGGAGGCCTCAGGGAGTTTAGAGTTCATGTGGGGTAAAGGCATCCACATAGAGACTGGTGGCTGGGAAGGTGGAGCAGTCAGAGGGTAGATGGAGATTGGGGAATGGAATATAGAATGTAAAAAATAAATTAATTTATAAAAGAAAAGAAAAGAAAGAAGGAAGGAAAGAAAGAAAGAAAGGAAGGAAGGAAGGAAGGAAAGAAGGAAGAGATTTTCTCTCCAGTGAATTTCTAAGGTGGGACCAGCTGGGAGGCACAAGTCTCAGAAATTGCAGAGGAGTTGAAGGGCTGCAGAGACAAGATCCTCTCAGTTTCTGAGTGAGAGAGATGGATCAGCGACCATCTCTGCCCCCTCCCTGCTAGTGGAGGGCCTGCCTCCAGGGCTGGCTTCAGCCAAGAGACTCAGGTGAAATCCCCCATTCTCTCTCTGGTGACTTTCTAAGGTGGAACCAGCTGGGAGGCACAGGCCTCAGGAGTCAAAGGAGAGTTGCAGGGCTGCAAGGACAGGACAAGCTCTAGTCAGAGACACCAAGAACATCTAACACCAGAGATCAAGAGATGGTGAAAGGCAAATGCAACAATCCTACCAATAGAAACCAAGACTGCTTGGCTTCATCAGAACCTAGTACTCCCACCTCAGCAAGTCCTGGATATCCCATAACACATGAAAAGCAAGATTTAGATCTAAAATCATATCTCACAATGCTGATAGAGGAACTTAAGAAGGACATGAATAACTCCCTTAAAGAAATACAGGAGAACACAGGTAAAGAGGTACAAGCCCTTAAAGAGGAAACAAAAAAATCCCATAAAAAATTACAGGAGCTCACAAGTAAACAACTAGAAGCACTTAAAGAGCAAACCCAAAAATCACTTAAGGAATTGCAGGAAAACACAAACAAGCAGGTGAAGGAATTGAGTAAAAAAATTCAGGACCTAAAAATGGAAGTAGAAACAATAAAGAAATCACAAAAAAAAGACAGCTCTGGAGTTAGAAATCTTAGAAAAATAGTCAGGAAACATAGATGTAAGAATCAGGAACAGAATACAAGAGATAGAAGAGAGAATCTCAGGGGCAGAAGATAACATGAACAACATTGAAAGAACAGTCAAAGAAAATGTAAAATGCAAAAAGACCCTAACCAAAAACATCCAGGAAATCCAGGACACAATGAGAAGACCAAATCTAAGAATAATATGTATAGAAGAGAGTGAAGATCTCCAACTTAAAGGGCCAGTAAATATCTTCAACAAAATTATAGAGGAAAACTTCCCTAACCTAAAGAAAGAGATGCCCATGAACATACAAGAAGCCTATAGAACTCCAAATAGACTGGACCAGAAAAGAAATTCCTCCTGCCACACAATAGTCAAAACAACAAATGCACAAAACAAAGAAAGAATACTAAAAGCAGTAAGGGGAAAATGTCAAGTAACATATATAGGCAGGCCTATCAGAATTACACCAGACTTCTCACCAGAGACTATGAAAGCTAGAAGATCCTGGACAGATGTCATACAGACCCTAAGAGAATACAAATGCCAGCCCAGACTACTATATCCCTGAAAACTCTCAATTACCATAGATGGAGAAACCCAAGTATTCCATGACAAAACCACATTCACACAATATATTTCCAGAAATCCAGCCCTTCAAAGGGTAATAAATGGAAAACTCCAACACAAGAAGGGGAACTACATTCCTGAAAAAGCAAAAATGTAATCTTCCAACAAAACTAAAAGAAGAGAGAGACATGAACGGAATGCCAGCTCTAACTACAAAACTAAGAGGAAGCAACAATTACTTTTCCTTAATATCTATTAACATCAATGGACCCAATTCACCAATAAAAAGACATAGACTATCAGATTGGGTACATAAACAGGACCCAACATTTTGCTGCATACAGGAAACCCCCCTCAGTGCCAAAGACAGACACTACCTCAGAATAAAAGGCTGGAAAACAATTCTCCAAGCCAATGGTCCCAATAAAAAAGCTGGAGTAGCCATTCTAATATGGAATAAAATCTACTTTCACCCTAAAGTGATCAAAAAAGATAAGGAGGGACACTTCATACTCATCAAAAGTATGATCTACCAAGATGAACTCTCAATTCTGAACCTCTATGCTCCAAATGCAAGGACATTTATATTCATAAAAGAAAATTTACTACATTTCAAAGCACACAATACACTGCACACAATAGTAGTGGGAGATTTCCACACCCCACTCTCTGCAATGGACAGATCATGGAAACAGAAACTAAACAAAGACACAGTGAGACTAACTGAAATTATGAAACAGATGAATTTAACAGATATCTGTAGAACATTTTATCCTAAAACAAAAGGATATACCTTCTTCTCAGCACCTCATAGTACCTTCTCCAAAACTGACCATATGATTGGTCACAAATCAGGCCTCAACAGATACAAGAAGATTGAAATAATTCCTTGTATCCTAGCAGATTACCATGGTCTAAGGCTGCTCCTCAATAACAACATAAACAATAGAATGCCCACATACACAGGAAAGGTTAACAACACTCTACTCAATGATAACTTGGTCAAGGAAGAAATTAAAGACTTTCTAGAGTTTAATGAAAATGAAGCCACAACATACCCAAACCTATGGGACACAATGAAAGCAGTCCTATTAGGAAAACTCATAGCTTTAACTGCCTCCAAAAAGAAACTGGGGAGAGTATTCACCAGCAATTTGACAGCACAACTGAAAGTGCTAGAACAAAAAGAAGCAAATTCACCCAAGTGGAGTGAAAGGCAGGAAATAATCAAACTCAGGGGGGAAATCAAACCAATAGAAACAAAAAGAACTATACAAAGAATCAAACAAACCAGGAGCTCGTTCTTTGAGAAAATCAACAAAATAGATAAACCTTTAGCCAGACCAACTAGAGGGCACAGAGATAGTTTACTAATTAACAACATCAGAAATGAAAAAGGGGACATAACAACAGACACTGAGAAAATCCAAAATATCATGAGATCCTACTACAAAAGCCTATACTCAACAAAACTGGAAAACCTGTATGAACTGGACAATTTTCTAGACAGATACCAGGTACCAAAGTTAAATCAAGACCAGATCAACAATCTAAACAGTCCCATATCTGCTAATGAAATAGAAACAGTCATTAATAGTCTCTCAACCAAAAAAAGCCCAGGACCAGATGGTTTTAGTGCAGAGTTTTATCAAACCTCCAAAGAAGACCTAATACTAATACTCCTCAAAGTATTCAACAAAATAGAAACTTAAGGTACTCTACCCAATTCGTTCTATGAAGCCACAATTACTCTTATACCTAAACGACACAAAGACCTAACAAAGAAAGAAAATTTCAGACCAATTTCCCTTATGAATATCGTTGCAAAAATACTCAACAAAATTCTTGCAAACTGAATCAAAGAACACATCAAAATGATCATTCACCATGATCAAGTAGGCTTCATCCCAGGGATGCAGGGATGGTTCAATATACAGAAATCCATCAACATAATTCACTACATAA
>JADRCD010038195.1:0-10079 GCA_019843815.1 Montemys delectorum | reverse complement strand
ATGGTGTTCATCAGTAGAGAATTCTTTGTTTAGCTCTATGCCCCATTTTTTAATAGGGTTATTTGGTTCTCTGGAGACTGATTTCTTGAGTTCTTTGTATACATTGGATATTAGCCCTCTATCAGATATAGGGTTGGTAAAGATGTATTTGAACTTTCAATCCAAACACCTTGTGATTAAAACATGATGAAAACCATGTTTATAAATGATACATTTATTTCCCTAAAACATAAGGACAAGGCCTCCTTTAAAATGTTGATCTATGTGTATGGTGTCTCTACATTGCTCATAGTTTAAATATGATTTTCAATTAAGGGAAATTTATCTAACACATATCCTACTTAAATATCAATAGCATATAGCCCATATACAACACTATCTACCTAGCAACTCTTATCTAGTTTGTAGTATCTATTTTCTTTTCTTTTTTTCTTTTTAATTTTTTTTTTTTACATTTTTTTTTGAGACAGGGTTTTTCTATGTAGCCCTGGCTGTCCTGGAACTCATTCTGTAGACCAGGCTGGCCTTGAACTCAGAAATCAGCTTGCCTCTGCCTTCAAAGTACTGGGATTAAAGGCATGCACCACCATGGCCCAGCTGTTGTATCTATTTTCAACAGGAAAAGAAACCCCATAGTCATTTGCATAGTCTATTCTGACTCCTTCATTCCATTAACAGAAGGTTGATTATACATTTCTACAATTTTCTCTTTGACAGAAAGAACTTGACAGCAATAGAGAGGTGCTTGTTTGTGCTTTCTGTGATGTTCAGGACCCCCTAAAACAAGCATATCCTCCCCCCCATTTTTTTTCTCATTTGAGCTACTCAGTGCTACGTTGTCTGTCTGTCATTACATTGAACAAGTACAAGGTCATTGCTTAAAAGAAATGACTAAATTCCAGGGGACATGGTATATGCTTTATTCTCAGATTTCAGGACACAAACAGATCTCGATGAGTTCAAGATGAACCTTGTCTATATAGGGTATTAAACTATTTCTTCTCATTTTTACCCCCTCTTAAATTTTGTACCTTCCTTGTTCCTTCTTACTTTCATTGCTTTTCTTTCTCTTCTTCCTTTTTTCTTTACTCTTATATTTACTATAATTTCTTTGTTGTGACTCATGTACTGCAAATTCATAAGCTTACATTAGTGAGATCCTCTAACCCTTCATTCATCTCGGCAGTGCCTAGACTCACAATCATTTCCTTGCATTTGAGCCAACAATCCTCTTCACTGAAGCTGAATTACTTCTAAAGCACTGTGTAGGTCTATCCAAGCCTTCAGTGTCTTTCCTGATATTATTTTGGGGATGTTTGAAGGGTAGGGATTTCTCTGGCACAGCTTTGGGCTCAATGACAACAGAGGAAGGAAGTGAAAGCTTTCCTGTCATTGGATACTGATCAAAAATAGACATTTGCTTGCCAAGCATACTTTGTATATATGCTGGCCATCCCTGCACTTTTAGGTGAAGTCTCATACACTGGCTTAGCCAAGTTCTGTGCAGACATTGTTACACAGATGGCCAGGTAGTGGAAAAATGTGGACGTTTCTATAAAAAGCTTGGACATTAGTTGGAGACAAGGTAAAGGAAAGGTTTAAAGGTATGAGCACAGAAAAGAAATTATGAATAGTTCTATGAAGATAGTAGACATTATTAAAGGCTCCATTGGGAGACTTGAGTCATCTGTTGAAAGGAGAAAAGGGAGCACCATTGTATTTCCCCAGCAGTGCTAAGCTGCTTGGGAGCGGGCATGAAGTCATTAGAGTTGGATTTAACATAGTCAGATTTTCCTTGGAGGAAGAGTAAAACATGGGAATTGAGGGTTAGACGTAGTCTTCCCCTAAGTTCTCTCTTAGTCTCCATAAGATCTTTGCCTAATTGTTGCTGCCCTTTTGCACTTTAAAACTTGGCATGTAATAATACATCTATACAGGAATCCTGAAGATGTCTTTCCTAGCTACAAAAATACTGTGAATGATGGAATATCAGACGAAATTTGTGTGTATCAGTAAGAAAGATTGGCACTGAATTCATGGAATGCTTAATACTAGGAAAATTCACAACATGTGTTTAGGCAGAATGGGAGTCTGCCTTAAATTTTTCATTTCCTTGTAATGCTACTAATTTGATCAATGAAAAATTTGTCTGGTCATGTAATGACGGTAATGAAGAGTAAAGACTCTCTAAGCATTAGTTGAGGCTTTCTTCTACTTCTGCTGATGCTGCTCCTCCTCCTTCCTCCTCTTCCTCTTTCATCATCATCATCATCATCATCTTCATCGTCATCGTCATCATGAACAAAGGACTCAATCCCCATGATATTCATGGAAATTCAGCAAAATTACTGAAAAAATTTACATAGCTTATCAACTATAACAAAGATAACCAGTTTCATTACTGTTTTTTTAATCTAGAGCATTATGATCTATACTCAACATTTTAAAATTTTATTTCATTATCTTTAATGTGTGTGTGTGTGTGTGTGTGTGTGTGTGTGTGTGTGTGTGTGTTTGTATGCATACACATGGCTTTCAGTACCTGTAGTAGTCAGAAGTGCTGAAGCCCTAGAGAATAGAGTTACATATTGTTGTGAACCAACCATCCAACCATCTGATATAGATTCTAAGAATCAAACCAGGGTCCCCTGGAAGAACAGTATGTGTTCTCAACCCCTGAGCAATCCCTGCACCATCATAGTCAATGTTCTTAAACACTCCTGCATAGCTTCTCAGTTCCTAAAAATTTACACCTCAAAATTGGTATGCTCATAGGTCTTTCTTTGCTTATTGAAACTAGACATGGTGAAAGTATGCATAAAGTTCTGCTGTAAAGCCTCTATCCCTTTTGTGCATAGAAAATCTAAAAGAAATGGTGAGCAGAGGGGCTAGGGAGAAAGCACAGACAGTAAAGTGTCTTCCATGTAAGCATGGCAGCCTTAGTTGGATCCCTAGAATCTTTTTTAAAAAGTCAGATGTGGTGGCACATGGTTATACTCCTACCACTAGGTCCCCATAGACAGATGGATTCAGGGGTCTTGCTAGCCAGCCAGTCTAGCTTACCTGGAAAGTTTCCATGAAACAATAAAACATGACACTTAAGGAATGTCACCTGAAGTGGAGGTTGTAGTCTGACTTATAAATCACGCATCTCCTCTCCCACATATAAATGGAGTAAAATCTAAAAGTGGCTATAGAGAAACAGCTTTGTTTGAGCAGGGGTTCCAGCGACTTTTCTTCTGAGCATGTGGTGTCTATTTTGATGAGTAAACTCATTGAAATATGTTTCTGCCTCCTTTATTTCCATGTCTAGTTATATCTTCTTATTTTCCTGGTTCCATGTGTACTACCTAACCTGTCCCTGTTCTTTTCTACTTACTCTGAAATCTATTCCTGGCTTCTACTTCATCAGTCTAGGCAAGACACATCACCTTTTTAGCAACTTAAAACTGTCATGTTAAATGGTACTTATTTTCTTCTTATAAACACCACATTCTCCTATGGTTATCCAGATCCAAGAGTCTTATTTCAATAGCATTAAACCAATAAAAGCAATATATTCTGGAAATAGGTTCTCCTTATCAGAGTTGATCAAGAGGGATTGATGAGTCCTGTAGATTATATCCATCTTAAGCAACAAATTAGCTATGCTTGAATTCAGCTGCTACATTTTGCTTGCTGGGAGCTTGGCCCATTCTACTATGAAATATATTTTGTAACAGTGTGAAAGAAATACACAAGATTGATTAGAGTGGGCACAATTTGTGCATACTTCTGCAGTTTTTTTTGTAGTTAGTTACAGCTTTAAAAGGCTGAAAATGATCCTCTAGCTGATTTTATTCCTCTATGAAGCTTCACTTAAACAGTAGCCAGTATATTTATGTGGAAATCGGATCATCTTTCAAGGATAGCTCCTTATTGTTCATGTTTTAGTGTTCTGTTTGCCTGGGTAGATTGATTTGCCATTATGGGAAACTATTTGAACTGAAAAAGTCCTCTGAACTTTGTTCACTAATCTTATCAAAGAAAATAGAAGCAGAACATGTAGACAGAAACCAGCAAATTAAATTTACCTTTCCAATTCCAATATATTTGATCTGCATTCATTATGGAACCGGGACAGTAGCTGCTTCTTGATTCCATAATAACATTGAGTTTTAGATATTTTTCAAAGTCTTTATAAAATCATTGGGGAAAAGAATTGAACATGTTATGTAAGTACAGATTATAGCCATTCTTTGGTGTTAACATTATATAGATAGTATCATCACCTCCATACTCACATTTATTGGGCCTAATGAGTGAGGTGTAGTAGCCCTATCTTTGAAAATGGCTACCCTATCCTCACTATGTGATGATTATGATTAGAGCAAACCAATGGCAGAACAAATATTTAAAAACCCTATAGCTCTCTGAAGGTCCAGCATGGAGATGGTTATTTTAAAAGCTTATTTGCAAAGAACTCTCCCTTTTCTAATCTCTCTCCCTCGGCCTTCCCCTCCCCTTCCTTCTCCTTCTCCATCTTTCTCTCTCCATTTCCATCACTATGGAAACTAAATAAATAAACAACAAACCATCCAAAAAAACCCTGCAGACATGAGTTGTCATGGTTAAGATGCACCAATGAAGCTGGTTAAACAGGTCAGAAGCCTGATCAAGGAAACTGTGGCAAAGAGGAAATGAGATGGACTTTGGTATGAATTTAGAGCCCCTCAATTGTTAATCATGTGCCCTTGAAGTCACTTTTTCCAAGATCCCCTTAATTCTTCATTTCCAATATGAAATCTCTGCTTTCACAGGATCATGGACAGGGGTCAGTGAGCCAGCGCACACTGCCCAGTACATAGGTAACAAATACTTTTTGTATGTGAGTGTTTCCTGTGACTAATTCCTAAATGTCAGTCATGCTTTTGTTTTATAAGAAATTTATGTACTATTTAGAGGTGCATCCAAAACTAGTCTCCAATGGTTCTCCTCCTTTCCTATTTTACTTTATTTTTAGGAACATGTGTTAAGAGTCAAATGTGATATTTCCATACATGCACATCCTGGCTACTGATCATAACAGGGGAATCCAAGTCTCCCTCTCTGCATCATTTCTTTGGTGAGAGATCTCAACAAAAATATCTAATGGGTAATTTTGAGTTCGAGTCAGCCCAATGTGCTGTGGAACACTAAAACACATTCCTCCCCTCTGTTTTTGACCTGTTATCCAATGTTCCTTCATCCTCTGTCCAAACATCTAGTAATCCATTAATTTACATTTAAGCCAGCCTCTTATTTCCCTATGTGAGAGAACATGTGCTGTTTGTCATCTGTTAAAAGATGCCTATCCACCATGCCTTTCTCAAGTCTCTGCTCAAAGAAAGTTTCTAATTTGTTTTGCTATTATACTGCTTCATAAAACTAAGCATGTATGTTTAGGTATGTATATATGGATCAGGTGTTTATTCAGTATCTGCCACTGGGATATGGGCTGGCAACACAGAGGTGATGAGGCACTGTTTGTAAGTGTTATATGGAGCTACCCAATAGTGGGTTCTGCCCTGAAATGACTTAACAGACTTTCCAAATATTGTATAATACAGATTTGGTGTGAGATTAAAAAAGTGGATTTGCTTTCAATACTCAAGCATCTTTCCAACAGATTTTTCTACAAATGAATCAGTGACAAACAGTCCATTGGTAATCACTAGTGACATTCCAGAGGCTGTTTTCAAATGGAAAACAGTTTTCTTTCTTTTTTTTTAAATTAGGTATTTTCTTTATTTACATGTAAATTTCTCCTTTTCCAGCTTCCCCTCCAAAAACCAACCAACCAACCAACCAAACAAACAGAAACAAGAACAAACTCCTGTTGCCTCCCCCATCCCCATGCCTGCCACCCCACCCTCTCCACAAGAAACTTAAGAAGGAAGACCAAAAGGTGGACATTTCAATCCTTCTTAAAAGGGGGAATCAAATACTCACGGAAGGAGTTGCAGAGATTAACTATGGAGCAGAGACTGAAGGAAGGACAAGCCAGCCCAAATATAGCTATCTCCTGAGAGGCTCTGGAAAACAGTTTTCTTAAGTCTCAACCAGCATTTATTCACTATTATCAATGGGTCTGATAAGTAGCTAGATGAAACCAGTGAGGAAGCAGTGACATTAATATAGAATCAGTGCATCTGAATGAAAGCTGTACCCTGAATGCCACTTCTCCTGCCCCTTTGCATCATAATGAATTGATTTCAAATGCAGTTCAGGTGCAGAATGTTTCTAATGTATGAGAAAAAGTGATCTGGAATCCAACTTAGCCTACCTCTTCAAATCTGAACTTCTCAGGACTGGCTGAAGTACAGGTGATACCAATGGGCAACCCTCAGAGAGAAAGTTGTCAAATATGCTAGCAGACTCATCTTCAAGACAGTGAGTGAATTCTTGTATAAAACTTCTAAAATATTAGAGGATCATGAAGAGGAAAAAAGAAACTGCCCACCACACTTCTCAGTTTCCAGGTAACAGTCAGATTGTCGCCTCACTGAAGTGATTTCCAGTGTTCAGTTCTGCACATTATCATATGTCAGTAGAAACTTTCTGGTAGCTGAGCATTGCATCTTATTCACAAATTCATTTAATGCTCATATTTCACCAGCTGATCAATGACAGAGGAGAAAACATTAGGTCATTAAAATGAAAAAGAAACCACTAATGTTGATTACATTAAAGCAAATAAATATTAATCTTTGCACATGTTGAAGATGGTGTGTAGGCTTTCCTTTCTTTTGCAATTTTGTTTCCCAATCTGGTGAACATGAAAGCTAGGTATTTGGAAAGCAAGTAGGTATCCAAGTGAATGCATTTTTTATTTCTGTCCCGGTGTATTTATTCCAGTGATTGCACTGATTATATTTGGCCATGTGATAATTAGGCCAAATTTCAGGTCAGAAATTTCCATTTTGTACTTTTTGGGTTTTCTAATCCAGAATTTACTAATGACCCACAGGGTGCTTCAGTGAGAGATGACCAGAGAAACCAATTATGTGATGTTTTTGCTAATGGCTAACTTAAATATAGGAGAGCCCATCTGCATGGATGGAGCTCTAAATGTTGAGCAGAGGGCACCAAGATAATGATCAGTAATGTGGGTTGCTTGTTAGATCCCAGCCATATAAAAGGCGATATTTGGATGAGTATACATACATATAAACAATTTGTCACTGATGTGATATGGGTAATTTCATACACAAATACATTCTGGTTTAAAAATAAATGACCGACTGAAAACTCATGGCAAATAGAAAAATAGGCAGGAAGGGAGTCATGTGTAGTCTGCAAACAAATTCAGAGACATCTATTTTTCTTCTATTTCTTTATAATTCATTTCCTTCTTCTCTTACTATTAGAAGTGCTCATGCCACATGAATCAGGTGGTGGGAAAAGTGATTTTTAAAACATTGAGGTATGTATAAAGCAGATATTGCTTTTTTATAGCAAGCTTTTGGACAGTTTGAAGGAAGACATTATGAGAACAGCCATCCTTACTGAAGTAGCTATGTCGTAATCATGGTATCTAGGGGTTTGCATTACATCTTCTAACTATAAGGAAGTTTCTTCCAGGGCAGAAAGCCGTAGCCAATGAGTATTTAGACAGAAGTGGAAATAATCCTGATGAAGTCATCAGTATTTGTCAGAATTCTCTTTCATTACTGTGAGAAAGAAATTAAGACACCAGTGAAATCGAGGGATGGAAAAAGGCAGAAAATGGAGCTAAGCCGAGACAAGATAGAGTAGGAAGATGCTAAATTCTTGGGTTCAAATTTTGAATGAATCACATACTTAGTCATGATCTTTTCATAGTTTAATGTTGTCAAGAAGAATTAGTAATGAAGAAACCCATGCATTTACCAGACAACTACTGCATTTCACTATTGCACAACATGGTGGATCCTATATAGAAAAACTACATGTTATGAGAGACCTGGCTCAATCTGGGGCATTACTAATAAAATTCCATGTCTATAAGAAGAAACTTGAGTTGGTATATGAAGAATATACCAGAGGAGTTATTGAGGCAATGATGTGTAGCTTATTCATGAAAGAATAACTAGCTCAAAAATAGTAAAGCATAAGAAGAGAATACAATCCATATTTTTTTTTATAAAAGAAAACATTTAATTGTGGCTGGCCTACAGTTTCAGAGGTTTGGGCCATTTTAATTTTGATTTATGCTATGTTTAAGCATGGTCCCCATATGCTCATATGTTTGAACATATGGGGGCCAGTGAGAGGAATGTGGTAGTTTGAGTACAATCCATTTTTAAATGGACTATTGGAAAGCCAACACAAGAGATAACATATCAAAAGACTAAGCAAGTATTAGAGCCTTGCAAACTCAACTCACTTTTCCTTGCTGAAGCACATGATCATAGTGTAAGGACAATGGGAAGCCATTGCGAAGCTTTATGAAAGTATTTTCAGCAGGTGAACAATAGATTAAAGCAACAGCTACATTGGAAGCGTGTGGGCTGTGTGGCTGCTGGTAGTAATCTAGAAAAGACACGATAGTGCCTTTATCTATGATGGAATGGAAGTAATGGGGTAAAAGATAGACCTTTTGACATGGGGCAAGGTCCTTCATATCCTTGAACCTAGTTAGGTTTATTACTCTTCACATTTAGTTGTGTGAATTTCATTAGACAATAGTACTTGTGCTCAGATTTGTTTCTATGTGTGACCTCACTTTAGGTTACAACTTTTCAACAACTGTATTTGTTCACCTTTGTTTGATTTAAAGAAGATAAAGCTAGCTTGGAATCATTCAAGGTCTTTAAAAAATGTATTAAGTTCAACACCTTATGTTTGATAGTCTAGGTGTGTTGTGCATTTGTAATTAAAAACTGGCTTTGAAGAGAGTACAAGAACATTGACATGACACTACAGTCTGCTCCTCCTAGATTACCAAGCAAAAGGACCAACAGAAGACTTCCTAGCAGTCAGCAGTAATTAAGCACAAATACACTTATTAAGAAACTGATAACAGTAACAAGAAATTTAGTGCCAGCAACTAGAAAAGACAGCCCCAGGACTTCATTTTTTTCTGAGTTAAACACTTCCAAGCATAATTAAAAAGAACACCTTTCAGAGTTTTATCATCTTCCTCTAAACCTTTGAAATTTGGCAAGAATTTCTTGTCTACTCATCACACTAAACTCTGTAATAATTTCAAACAATGTCCAAGTGGAATAGAAAACAAATAGCTGTGTGGGTGAAGATCTGAATCCAATGTGCCCAATCAGCATTCACAGTAGAATAGCACTATGACTAGGTATTTACTTTTAAGAAAAATATTTTAATTCCATTTGATTTTTGTTCTGTGAAGAATAAATTTTCTAGGCAAGATCTTGGGTTTGACATCTTCATGGAAAAATGGGGAAAGCCTAACTACTTCTTTTTCTGTCTTAAGAAATTATTTACTTGGAGGTTGGAGAGATGGTTCAGCAATTAAAAGCACTAACTGCTCTTCCAGAGGTCCTGAGTTCAAATCCCAGCAACCACATGGTGGCTCACAACCATCTGTAATGGAATCCAATGCCCTCATCTGGTGTGTCTGAAGACAGCTACAGTATACTCATATAAATAAAGGAATCTTTTTATTTTTTTAAAAAAAGCATTTACTTATATAGGTATATGTTTGTGTCACAGCATGAGTTCGAGAGGTCAGAAGACAATTTGTGGGAGTCAGTTCTCTCATTATACTATGTGGGTCCTGGGGATCAATCTCAGGACCTCAGGCTTGGTTTGAAGTGTGAATTTACCTGCTGAGCCATTTTACTGATACCTAAACTCTTCTTACTTCTTTTTCTTTCTTTTTTTTTTTTTTTAATTTCTTTAGATGGGCAAATTCATTTTATTTATTTTTATTTCTTTGATAATTGCATACATACAAAGAACTATGATTATATACAGCCCCCACTACCTCCCAACTTGCCTCATATCCATTTCATCATCCCCCCCCCAATTTCATGTCTCCCTTTATTATTTTTAATGACTCTCTAAATTTAATTAGTGCTGCCTATATATTCAGGGCTGTGGGG